>JABSTR010003101.1:0-91146 GCA_013339765.2 Haemaphysalis longicornis | reverse complement strand
CTTATGTTCCCCTCTAACATATGTCGCAGTCTTGCTGCATTCCCAAGCTTCATGAGCACATTTCTTTTCCTCTAACGAAGCTGTCGTTATCGTGACGACTGCAGCACCATGGCAAGAAAGGTCGCTCCCTGTCAACATAGCAGCCATCAGTGTTGAGGAAGGGACAGCCCCATTCCACTACCATTCCATACCTAGGACATCGAACTTTCTGCTATTCCATTCCTTTCAATGCCACAGAATGCCAAAATCCTGTCCATTCCCACCCCTGGAGTGGTTGGCAACTCTCATTCCATTCCTTCAATTCCTCAACCTAGAAACTGCCTCCTGTATTGGCCGTTTCGAGTGACGTATGAATACAACATAGGGGTGGCGTTATGAGATGTGTTAAGAGCTGTAAAAATATGCATAGACGTCGCTAAACCCAAGGGATGGTAGCAGTTCAATGACATCTTGTGCAGAACACCCACCCGTCTAATTCATGAAGGGCCAGTATTCCTGATCCTTATTCTTGGGCTACTTACTCCCGAAATGTTTGGTCCGCCTGTCTGCTGGTCCCTCGGTTCATCCACCCGGCCAAAAGTTAAAGGTACAGTTGAACCTCATTATAACGAACACTGATGATAGCCCATTATCAGCTATAGTGAACTAAATAGGAAGTTTGGTTGGCCACGCTTTGTTTCAGTTACACTTATTCGGCTTATAACAAACTGAAACCATTAGAGCTGCGCACGATATCGGCTCTAACAAAAAAATATGTGAGGAAGGCTGATAGGCTACTTAGAAAAACTCCTGCCGTCCAAAACTGCGGAAGTAGAAAAGGCCCCTTCATGCGTGGACAACGTGGAAAACTTCATCCTGCTTGGTGCTGTGAAATGCCACCTGACGGAGATCACATCCTACTACAGATAAATAAGAACGCAGGCTTGTTTTGTCGAACACACATTGTTGTGTTGTAATTTCACTTTCTCGTGTTCTGGTCCATGTAGTTTTATTTATTTATTTATTTATTTATTTACATACTCTCAGGGCCATTCAGGCGTTCCAGAGAGGACAGGGTACACACTATAAAAATAATATTAATCAAGTAACAAGCAACTAATGGATGAAAATGGCAAACAATCTCAGGTTATACAACCCCATTTGAGGTTTATTATGAAATTTGCGAACAATGTTCAACCCTTTCAGCCCTGAATATTTTCTTCCTATGGGAAAAAAATTCCTGTATGTTTTCTTTAGTATTTGGACCCTTTAAGCTTATAAACGAAAAATTGAGCTTTTGATGCAAGTAATTAGCGATTTACAAGCACAAAATCTAATTAGGTCATCAGGCAATTAAAATTTAATTGTCATAAGAAGACAGGGAAGGATTCCCTCGTTCATAGTTGATTTGAAGCCTAGCATATGGTGTTTTGTATCTAAACCATTTTTTTAAGCCGATTTTTGCTCATACTGTTACAAACGAATCTGGGATGTATAAACTAAATAATGCCCAAATACTACATCATTAAAACGAGGTTCAACAGCATTCTTGAATGAGAAGATCATATAGGCAAAGCTTTGCTAAACCACTAAACCTAGAAACACACTTCACACTCTTAACATTCATTCTTTGTTAACATACATTCATGCATACATAACTGAAACTCGCAGTGTTCTTTTTAATTTAAAGAAACATGGCTGTTTGATTTTTGCTATAGCTAATAAATAATGGCAGTTTGAAGTTTCAGGTTTATTAGGAATTTTGCAAACAACGTTTGCAAACTACATGTCCTAAATATAGGACACCAACCAGGGCTGAAAGGGGTGAACACAAAAATGCAAAAGCGCTCACACACCAGCCTAGACCTCACGGTGGCACACCAGTAGCCCAATGGTAAGGAAAGGTTCCAACAGATGGCACGCAAGAAGTGAACGCGTCTCAATTGAATTGACTTGAGCAAACTTCCACGGTGTATATCGTGGGAGGCAAGACACGACAGACGTCTCCACGGCAGGGGTGGCAGAATACCACCGTCTTTCAAAGACGTTTGCAGCGAAGTGAGTAGATACGCGGCCAATTTTTATACTTGTGTGGTCAGCGTGTTGTAGCGGCTCGCTCTTGCGCGACGCTAGAGGAATAACGGGTTGCTGTCTGCTTATTTCATTTTGCAAGGCCTGTTGTGTGTTACGTGGCTATTCGCTTTGCGTATCATCACATCAGCGCCATTACACCGTGGTAGCAAACGCACAGGCACGTCGTTCCCTACCTTGCTTGCATCTACGTGCACTCGTAATCCAAAGTGTTGCTGAGTGTTTAGAAGAACTGCTATCGTGCCAGCGCGAGGGGCAGTAGGGTTGCGTTACGAAACAGTCTAGTTTATCATTCATCGTATGACAGTCCACACCTGTTTTACGTTAGCCTCACTTCGCTTGTTCTCGTGGTGTTACCGTAACACTACTTGTTCAATATAGGGCATTATTTAAGACCCTCGTTACCCAGACACGAGTTGGGCATTTTTCTGCGTGTGTCTGCGAGGCTAATTCAGTGCTGTAAACCACGGGTCGGCAACGGATGTGGTAGTATTATGCGGCCCCAAGCACGTCATCAAAACCCCCACCCCCCCCTGTCACTTCGTACCTGAAGGCTGACATGCCAGTTTTGACCTAGGGTTAGACGGGAGACGAGAACGGAGGATTGTTTGCTTCCAGTTGGCATTGTCGCCCATCTTCGCACTTAGCCAGGTTATTGTCAATTACTGCCAAATATTATTGTCAATTCGCTCAATTTTTTCTCTTTGGCTGCAATGCCCTCCTCTGCCCCCATGCGATTTTGCCGTCCGGCCCTCTGCCGTCTCGGCTTCATTCAATGTGACCCTGTACCTTAAAAGGTTGCCGACCCCTGCTGTAAACAATCCATGCCACAAGCACTTAGTGAAACTGTAGCGCTTGTTTTTTTTTATATATATATTCGTTTGGTTTGGACCCCGGTGAAAATTGAGGGGGTCACAGGTAGTGAATTAGTGCACATGGCTGCCTGGGTATGTCTCACGTCCGACTATGGCTTTCTCGGACCCACCCCACAGGACTACAAACTACCTCACCAAGCAAAGATCCTCAGTCGTCAGCGTGTTCAGGAATCCCCTCTACGGAATTCTTCAGAGCCCTAAAACGACTCCCTAGAAAAGGAGAAGTTATGGCAAGAAGGTCGGTGAAAACTCTGCTGGATCAAGAGCCAGCTTGGCAGAGTATCCCAGCTGGAAACCGACACAGCTCGTCTAAAATACGAGCCCATTCCATTCTTGGCAAAAGGCGGCTAATTCCATTCCCAATCCATTCCTTCAAGCGTGGTCGCCATTGCAGTCCCATTCAATTCCGGGGTCGTGAAAAGGTGGAATGAATCGGGAGTCATTCAGATTCTGGAGTGGTAACTCTGCAACACTGGCAGCCTCTTCCTTTAACCAGGATTTTTCAGGAATACTGGTTAAAGGACGAGGGCTTGGGACAGCGGATTTGTTGTTGAAGGAGCCTAAACAAAACGGGCTCTACAAGCAGTTGCTCACTTCTGTTTTCTGCATTCTTTGTCCCCCAGGGAGCTTCGTGAGAAGACGACCCTGGAGGCCACCACCCTGGAGAACCGGGACCTTGGGGCACAGCGAGGTGAGTTGTGTTGGGGCAGACTGCGCTTCAAATTCACACTGGGTGTACACTGGTGTACACTGGGTGTACACTGGCATGGCTTTCACACAGTGTGCTTGCACGAGGCTGCCCCATTCAGCTAGAAGGTAGCAGAGGCTCGCGAGGACCTTTTGACAGCAGTGACAGTTGTGACAGCAGTGACGTGCTGTTCGCATTGTTGACGTTTCGAGCCACCTGACACGAATTTTATTTTGTCCCCAAAGTGAGGCGGGGCAGTTCGGCCCATTGTAAGACTGCATACCAAGGGGATTGAAAAAGGCAGCCGACCCTGTGGTTTGCAAGAAATTGGAACGTAAGGGGGAAGTGCTTGAACATGCATCGGGGGCATGCGTTGTTGAACCTGGGCACTAATGTTCACTGATGTACCCGGCAAGCTGACTTGCCTCTCCTCCTTGTTGGATGGACTAGTTTCTTGCCGATGCTAAGGTTGACACTTTGTACCTGTTGTGTTGTTTTGTGGACTGGCTGTTGTGACTGCGTTAGAACACACGCAGGCAGAAACTGGGAAAGGTGTTGCCAGCCTCTCATCTTCGTCTCTTGGTGCCCCGTGAGCCACATGTGAAGAATAAATCTAAGCTCAACTTCCTTTGCTTGTGGAGGCTTGCCTTCATGAGCTGCTGGCAAACTGCGCATGCTCTGTTGTGTGTCAGGACAAAAGGGTAGCATTCTGGGCACATATGTAATCCGTCAGTTGAGTGCGATTGCGCAATAAGAAACGCAGGTGGGAGAAATACGGAAATTCGCGGTGCATACGGAGGTTTGCATTGTGCCTGTCCGTAATTCAGTTCCATGTTTATAATTACGCACTTGTACTCGCGTCGAGACTAAAGATTTTGGCATGTTGCATTGTCCTTGGCTACGTGAATACGTAGATATCCTCAAGCCCGGTGTGGTTGTGCATCCTCCGTGCAGCGGGGCGGCGTGCGCGGCTGACGAGCCAGCTGCCGACGGGCGGGGAGAGCTCGGCGCTGCTGCAGCTGGTGAAGGCGGAGAAGGCGGCGCAGGCGCGCGAGGAGCGGCTCAAGCTGCGCGAGGAGCGGCGCGTCGAGAAGGAGGTGGCCCAGCAGGCCGCCATCGACTGGGAGCAGGCCACCTTCGGCCCGGGCCTGGCACGCCTCGCCACCCGCTGGGAGGTCAGGGGCTCTCTGTTGTTGTTTCGGGCAGGGGTGTTCCCTTCGTGCCAGCAAGGTTCCGCACCCTTGTGGTGGTTACAAGCCCAGCATTTCCTGTGGGCTCCCAGCGCCACCTACTTGTTCGCTTGAGACACTCCTTTTATTCTTTTTTGCAACTGCTAAAGAAAGAAGAAAGCTTAGGGGTGGAATTGTAGGTTTTGGAACAAACACTTAATGTTCGAACCCCAGCAATGCAAATATATTGTTACACTACCAAACTCATTAAATGTTGGGCATGTGCATGTTATGCATATTTTTTCCCCGAGACCTGTTTTTTTTTTTTTTTTTTTTGTAAAATGGTCTCATAGCTCAATTCTGTGCATTTTCTTTTTCATAAATAACAGCAGTTTGTTATCTTCTAGGTAAGTTTAGAGGTGGGGTGTGGCACATTAGCTTGCTTTGTTAACGTTCTGCATCGCTCTGGAAGTACCAGGTTCGCACCTATTTTGGAATGGAATATCGCTTCAGGCTATCCTTGTCAGATGGTGGCCAGGAGCCTGTGAGCCCTAATGGCATATTCGGCGAGTTGGACAGGGCTACATTGAGTGTGCTGGTCAGTGCTGAGCAACGTGACTTGCCTGCCATTAATGGCTTTAGAGTCCTTATCACTATTGTCTGTGATGTGTGTTGGGGTTTCTGGAGATGGGCCCATATGATAGACTGCAGGTTAGCTTGTTCCGAGCACCGGCCACGTTGTTCTGTGTTAAGGTCATAGGGTTGAATCATTTTTATGTAGAAACACACGCAGATAAGTGTAAACATATTGTTCGAAGTGTTTGCTCCAGTAGGTTCTTGTTCTCAGGCAGCAACTGTGGTGGGTGCCTTGCTTTTGAAACCTGTGCAGCGATCAGCTGCAGCGCCAGACGAGATGACATATTAGTCAAATGTGGGGCTCCATTTATCCTTCTTAAAGGACAACTGCAGTGAAAATTTTCACCTCTTGAAAACGTTATTTGCGTCGTATACAGTCTACGACCAATTATTTGGGCCCTTAAGAAACCACAAACATGCCCGAAAAATGAGGCAGTCCGAAAAAGCAAATGTTGCCCCCATAAGCTCAATGTCCTGATGCCGGGAAAAAATCAGAATAATCAAGCATGTCCAAAAAATCAGGTGTCCAAATTATCAATCATCAACTGTATATAGTCGGACTAGAAATACTGCTGGATACAAAATGTGATGGCTAAAATATGCGCATGCACGCTACAAGCGACCAGCAGATCTCGGCCACATAGAAGCTGAAATTTGAGAAACATGCTTCCAACTGATTGGCGAGGCATCTTTTGAGGCTCGTTCAGCTGCCCGTTCAAAGTAAATTTGGCTGAAGTGAAACTTTGCTGCAGCTGGCCTTTGAAGTGGCAAGTTTTTGCCGTGCAATGACAGAGTTGTGTCGAGGGGCTTAAGTCGGCTGTTCCACTCTTTGGTTGAGAAAAAGTACGAGAAGTGAGAGACTACAAACCCTGTTCGTCTGTGCGGGCTGCAGGTTCCCCAGGTGTGCCAGTTCCTGCGGCTGTCCCAGGAGCCCCTGCAGCTGCCCGAGACGTCGGTGTCGGAGCTGGAGCGCTCGTTGCTCATGCCCGAGAAGAGCTCCCTGCTCGCCCTGCTCATGACCTGCTTGCTGGTCGCGCCCCAGCAGAGGCCCAAGTGAGTAGTGTGCTGCACCGAGGGAGGAGGAGGAGAGCCGGCCCAGAAGGGAAGCGTGGGCCAGCTGAGTGACACGAGGACGATGGGAGTGACACTTGAGGACATGAAACAAGCATTTTGGATCAGCGAGCAAACTTTGATGGAAGGCTAACGTGGAGACCTGACTACCAGTAAATGGCCACCAAGCGATGGGAGTAGAAGTAGAGGTAGACCGTTAACTCAAAAGGAATAGAATCGGATTGTCGGAGGAGACAAACAGTGAACCAGGGCACTGGAGAACATGGGGCAGCCCTTTGTTGTGCATTGGACGCAAGCGGGATGACGATGATGATGATGCCAGTGGCTGAGTCATGGGGTCCGTTTGATTTGCAGGCACCACGTGAACCAGTTCGCTCTCTGCCGGGGGGGTACAGAAGCAGACGAAAAAGCGCAGGTCTCGTTCCGCCGATTATGCGGGATGGCGGAACCCTCTTTGCACCGCTGTGAGCTGGTTCAAAAGGTGCAGGGTGAATAGACCCTTTGCAAAAAGACGGACAACACTGAAAATTCAGCGATGGTAACACTGGTGGTGAACGCGACGACGCCATTAAAAAGGAAGCAGGTCGTAGCAACGCCGTTGCAGTTGCACGTTTTCGCCCACGGCTTCACGAGTCTGTTGCCCCACGACGCGTATGCAATTATGTGGACGGTGGACGGTAGCTACCGTATAAACCGGAATATAGGTCGAGTTTTTTTCCAAAAAAATCCGCACAAAAGTCACCCCTCGTCTTATATAGCGATCATTGCCAGAATGTAAATCGTTGTCTGGCAACAATGTGCAAGCGTAGTCCGTCGCCAATCGCCATCGCCATTCGTGTCGGTCTGCTCTCTCGCTCTATCAGGCCTTTATTTGATTTCACTTTTCTCTCGTTTTTCGTCTTTTACTCGTCTATTACGCGTGCGTGCGTACATTTCTGTACGTCTCTGTTCCGAGATGAGTGGCGGCACTCGACGCCAGTTCACCGCGGCGTTTATGCTGACGGTGATTGAGTCACCGAGCAGAATGGGAATATGGCGGCGTAACGCCAGTTAGGCGTTTCAGAGAAAAGTGTGCGGTACTGGCGGAGCCAGAAAGCTAAGCTGTGCGCGTGCAACCCCCGAAACCGATCGTTCTGTGGACGTCAAGCGGTGCACCCCGAGTTGGAGAACAAAGTGGGGGACTTCGTCCGGGAACTTCGCTCACGATCGCTCCAGAGGCCATGCGCAGACCGGCTCCGCGAACTGTACAATGAGTGGATAGCCGGCGACAACAAAAAGACCTATACGGGCCGGTTGCGACCGTGTCAAGCTGGGTGTCCTTCTCTGGGCAGTCGCTGCCCGACGACATGGTTACACGAGCGTTCAGGAAGTGCTCCATCAGCAACGCGCCTGATGGCATGGAAGATGACAGTGCGAAGCAGTCATCCTCGGACGACTCTGAGAGCTCGGACGAGTGACTTCGGCAGGCATAGTCAGTGGCAGTGACGAACGGGCGTCAAAAATAAATATAGACATTGTGAGTGCGCTTCTATGCCAAATTATTTTTTTTTTGTCAACTTTTCCCACCTCAAGGTAGGGGGTCGACCTATAATCCGGTTTATACGGTACTCCATAGAAACTCTGTGCTCGCAGCCTTTTCGCTTCCTTTCTAATGGCGGCGCAGCGGGTGCACAGTGTTGCCAGAGTGGCTTGCTGCTTTTCCGCCAACGATTTGGCCATTTTGCGAAGGGTCTATTAAACAGACCCATATCATTTGCTGCTCGTCTTCCAACTGTAGATTCTTTTTGTTCACATGGATGAAAGGGCTGTTAGGCTGCGGGATACGTGCTCCACAATCAGTTCTAGTGTGTGTGGTTCGGGGCATTGTTCAAGTGTGCATTTTCAACGAGCCCTCGTGTGCAGGCTATTGTCAACTTGCTATTGTACGCGCGCGCTAATGTCGAGCACCAACTTTTCTTCGCAGGAGCCTGCTGCAGCACCCGATGCCGTACCGGGTGTGGAACGACCGGCTCCGGAACCGGCTCCAGAACTGGTACCGGACTTTCCTGGGGAGCCAGCACAGCTTCCTCAAGGTGAGGAGCCGCTCCTCCTCGTGGTTCGCAGGCTTTACCATCCATCGGCTGAACTTTTGGGGTCGTCTTTTCTTGGACTTGGTGGCTGTCATGTATCGAGTAGGAGACGTGGACCGCTTGCTGGTGGCTTCGCTTTGGTTACCTCGCTAGGGAGTATTGCTTCCCTCACCCGCGAGAACTGACCGGCACTTGGCGTGTTGTGTGCAGGTCTTTGAAGCTCATGGCCTGGAGGAACAGTTCTTTGCCGTCATGGGTGAGTGGGCCCGCCTGCCTTTTCTCTTCACCCATGTAAACGTCGCACAAGCAACTTGGTGTAGTGCGTGCGTTGCAATGTTGCTGTTTAGTAGTAGTTGCATTTTTCAAATTGTGTAAAGCTGGCTTCAAAAGGCAGCAGGTTATTGCGCATGTACTTGTCCGGTTCTTCTGGATGTCTGACCTCTCGGTGCTGAAGAATCATTTATGTGCATTGCAACTGGGCAAAACAAATCCGAAGCAGCTACCGGCTATGTGGCTGGCTATGATTGGCTACAAGTATGCTTTTCCATCCTAACCTCGATACATTTCAGGAAGCATAGCTGCTGCTTTTTCTACAGGAGGACTTGGTGCGCAGTGAAGAGCACAAAATGATGCACATAAAACGAGTAAAAAACCACACTTATACTGTGAAAGCCTGTTAATCCGAACCGCAAGGGGACGCCATCTCAGTTCAAATTAATAAAAGTTCGAACTAAGGAAAGTTGACAATAGCAACGCTGCACTGCAATAGGGAGGAAGTAGGGCATGCCGACACTTTCATTATTGAAAAGTTGCGTGATTGCAGTCGGCCTTTTGCCCTTCAAGACGACAGCCAGCATGCGTCCACATTGACGTAGTCCACAAAGAATACGTCTTCCAAGACGTCCGCCATTGGGGTTTTAGTTAATCGGGTAAAAAACTGCCACTGTTTTTTTTTACTGGATTTTACCTTGTCTCTCTGTGTTTTTCTACGTTCTATAGGGGGCAGTGCCCCAAGGGAAGGCTGCGGGTGCGCTTCTATGGCCATTTGTCATTCGGAATTATCTGTGGCGGAACTTACTCGCATTTGAATTAACAGGCTTTTCTACACATAGGCTTTTAGGGAGGCTTGGCTGGGCCATATTCTGCAGTATAAAATATGAAGTTAAACTTAACGGGCTTTCACTGTATTAGTAGGGGCTGCAAGGTTAATCCTGCAAGATAGTTTTAGATGGAATTCAGGATGGGCTCTAACCCGAAAGTGTTAACTTCGCTAGGTTGGCGAAAGCATGCACCCAGCTGCTGTATGGTGTCTGCAAAAGCAAAAATTGCTCAATGCGCAATGAAAGGCAGGCGATTTAATCGCTCTTCTACCCCCACGCTACCCGGTATACATGGCATTTGAGGCACTTCAAATATGCGTGAAAAGATGCTTAAAGGAGAAATAAAGCGTAAGGAAAAGAGGCGCACACAGAAGCTTCCTAGTGCATGCGCAATAAAATGCGAAGAAAAGACGTGTGGCTGCCGTTTCAACCTGAGGTGTAGAAACGTGGTACTGCGCACTTGGTTGGGCACAGTGCCATTGTTGCGGGCGATTCACTAGATGGCACAAGCTAGCCTAAAGTGCGTAGATTGTGGCTGTGGTGCAGAATTGCATCGTATGATAGGAGTGGCGCCTCTCTATGGGGTCCTCAGCATCCTAAGTTCGATCACTTTGTAGTTCTCAGCTCGTAAAAATATTTAACGGGAGGCCTAGCTCAAAGAAGACGAGGGCGGTGGCAGATGAGACAGGTGCTCCTCTGCCTGTCTCATCTAAGTATGTACCAACTAGCCCTACAATGCATTTTATTGTCGTAAAAATATGTTCGGGGATCCTCTGCAACTTTATTGTCTGAGTTGCTTATATGGGTAAGCTGGCTCTGGCAAGGGTTAAATCTCTGAAACACGCGCACGCCGATGGTATTGTGCAAGTGGGAGTGCATTGGTGCAAGTTAGTAACGATGGACTTGGTGCGCAGGGGATACGGACCCGATGGAGACGAAGGATTTCCACGAGCTCGACCTGGAGCAGCGCCTGTGGCTGCTCAAGGGCCTCTGTGACCACAAGCTGGTGAGTGCAAGTGGGAACCAGAATGGGACCGAAGGGGTCCACTGACGCCATCCTTGCCATTGCGGGAATGATAAGAGGAGTGCGCATTTACACAAGCTTTGTATACAATTGGCTTGGCCTGTGATGTTTCAGTGGGTGTTAACCATGTAAAGTGGGACAAGAATGTAGAGGAATGTATTTGTTTAAGTGGGTAGAAAACAAACACTGTAGCAAGAAGAGAGTGAAATAATGCGCTTTTCCCGGGGGAGTACATGAGCACGCTTAATCTGGGATTCAACTGCGATTCTGATGGACTCAGCCAACCATTGCGAGGACATTGAATATTCGCAGTACCCCAGAAGAATACATTTTGATCATTTCACCATTATTTTGAAATCATTAGTTATCCGAACAGTTCTTAAAAGTTTGATGGATACGCACAAGCATCTGAACCAATGCACACTTCCCAGTGTCGGCGTGATGGTCAGAATGACCGCGGCACGGATAATCGGGGGCGTGTAAAGAAAGCATGGGGTTGTATTGGTAATGTGATCCCCACAAGATGGTCAAATTCTTGAGGCCCTTATTGGAGGGGCACAGAAGAGGGTTAGGTGACAGTGTAAGAGGTAAGGCATTGTCTTATAACAGAGAAAGGAGAAAAAAATAGGCCCCCTTTAGTTCGCGTGTTTCGTTTACACGCTCGTGATAACCGCAACCGTCCTTGCTTGACGCGCGTGAGGAGATAGCGAGCCCCTCCTCCTCCCGCCATTTCCCCTTGCCTTGTGATGTAAGTTGTTTCTACTATAACGTTGTGCAAATAAGCAACCACCCTTTTCCTTTTCGAACATCTGGAGGCAGTGAGCCGGGATGCCGAAGGTTTCCCCTACCTGTACGGTGTGCTGATAAGCAACCACCTACAGAGACCACAGGCCACCAGCGGCGCCACAAGATCGCCAACCTCGTGGATCGAAATTTGACTCGCCGAGCCAGCACTTATCAGAAAGCGAGCCTGAGCGCATGCATCCTCTAGTCACGTCTACCATGAAATCACACAGCAGTGTAGGCCCTCCCGTAGAACGTATCCTTCCCTCCGCACATAAATCGCTACCGAGGGTCCAGGAAAGGTTATGCCACGCCCTGCAGGTTAACACCTTCCCACATCCCTCCAGACTTCACCTCTGTGTCTGCACACAATTTTCTCCGCCTTGCCCGCTTCTGTGGAGAGCCTGGGACCCTTAGACACATAGTGGGCGGCTGCGACAAGTCCACCCAACCTCCACCTTGTGGGCATACTGGGTCTGGCTACGGGACAACAAACGACCCCGACTAGCCTCGTTAGAGACGTTGAGCGACGATGTCAGCTCGACGCCCGGAAATGACCCATCCAAAATGCCCCAGAGAGGTACGCGGCGTCCACAAGGGAGACGCCGCGACGGGTTCGACTCACCGACACAGGCGACGACAGGCTCCAAAGGGCCAGGACGAACCATGGGGTTTATTGGCCGAGTCGTACAGTGCATAATAACGCCAAGACCGGGTTAAGAACTACACTGTACCGACACGCGTCCTACGGCGTCGCCCAAACAGGCGACCATGGCCGAGGTTGCACGCGGGCCGCTCGCAAGGTGACCAGAGGCCTACCCTGCGCGTCCGATCAGGGCCAAACAGCGCCCGACCGGCCGGCGCGGCGGGGAGGAGACGAGCCAGCCGGGGACAAGGAGCGCCCCGGTATCCGACTCCCATCTCCTCCATTCCCCCATCTCCCCTATCCATGGGGCTAGAGCCGGAGGAAGAGCCAAGAGCAAGAGAGAGACCCGCGAAACGTCCGCGTCGCGGTTTTAAGGCGCTGAGGAGAGGAGGCAGGTTCCCGGGCGAGGAGGAGCGACAGCGGCGGCGGGACAGTCGGTGCCCGCCGGCGCGTCGGCCCGCGAGGTGACGTCACGTGCGCGGGAAAGCGCGCTCGTTCGAACATCGCGCTCGCGGGAGGAGGAAAGGGGATCAAGCGGATCCCCACATCCCCCCCCTCCTCAAGACCCGAGCCCGATCTGAAGGACCGGCTCGACGACTGCAGGCACAGCACATACCCTACGGGCTTACAACGGGTCCCCAGCCCAAGAAGTCCGCGAATGTCCGCACGTTGGAGTCCACGCCGACACACACGCCCACACTTCGAAGACACGCCGTTCCAAAGTTCGACACGACGCCAGAGTGGTCGGCACGAGCAGGGGCCGTCTAGATGACTCGCCAGGACACTAGGGAGCCAGGCCCAAGACCGCCAGACCGCGGGGCAGGTTCACGCCGGACGCTCGAGCAACATGCTCGAGGGTTGAAGCTGCCAGGCGTAGCTCGACCAGCTGCAGCAGGAGAGGGCCACCGGAGGTGGAAGGTAGCCGCAGCTGCAGGGTGCCGTACCGGCTGAAGGTCCCGAAGAAGCGCCCGGGGTGCGCTCCGAGGAGGCGCCAGGGAGCGGCCGCAGGGAGCGACGCCGCGCGAGGCATCGTGAGGGAGTGCCCCGAGAAAGCGCCGGAGCGCCCGAGTTGCTTGGGTGTGCCATGGCCCTGGCTAGTGGCGACGTTGAAGCCGCTGGTCGATGCAGGACGGCGTGTGGCAAGGGCGGTGTGTGGTGCGGCAACCGAAGACTGAAGAAAACCGGGCTGGGGACCGAGGCAAGGTACAGTGCTGCAAAAGGGAGACGAAAGGCGAAACCCAAAACTACCTGCCGGGAACAGCGATAGGGGCGTGCAAAGGCTCGGGCCGAAAAAGTGGCCGTAACGCCGGTGCCGCGAGAAACTGGGGAGAGCTAAGGTAGCCGGCATTCCCCGTTTCGCTTCGTCGGCGGCCATCCTCCCCCCCCTTCCAAAGCGTCGCTATCGGCGACGAAGGCATGGAGGGAAGAATACTGGAACGAAGGGCGTGAGGCCCGCGTCATTCCCTAGGCCGCCGATTGAGTGGCGTGCCCTTCTCCCGCGGTGTCTCTCCGACATCCGCCATGAGAGAGGGTCTACCTGCCGTGTCACGTGGGCTTATTGGGCCAATTCGTGGGCCCGTCGCCTGACGTGACGCGCTTCCGCCCGCCACGGAGAAGAGGGGGCATACTCGCTGCCCAGCCGGGCGTCGCGAAGAAACCTCTCCGTGGCTGCGGCGTTGGCGCTCAATAGGGTTGGACATGGGGCGGAAACGTCGCCCCGCGCCAACGCTGCGCTCGGACGTGAGGACGCATGATCAGGCCCGCGGAAAAAGCCAAACGGGTGAATATCGCGGTCCTTCGTCCTCATCGCGCATGCCTAGTGCTTCCGCAGGGCGAAAATGTCGCCGATCCGCGAAGCAAACAGCGGCAGCCCGAAAGGAACCGACGAGTACGGCTACCGGGGTGGAGTCCCCAAGTGTACGCCGCATTTTGCCGTGGTTGCGCCTCTCGATTGGGTGCATGAAGTGGGATAACTTGCGTGATCCGGACTTCGCGCTGTGGCATGCGCGGCACGAGCGAGGAGAGAAAAGCCTCCTCGCTGTGTGCGCGGCCGGACTATTTCGCAGAGTGACTCAACTTCGTAAAAGTCTTACGGTCGCTCGCTTATCCGGCCTGTCGCGAGTCGGGGAAGCCCAACGCGGCCTCCCTAGACTGCGGCAAATCGTCACCCTAGATGCGCCTCGCGGGGCATTATCGGGTGAGATTTTATCGGCAGAACTCCCATCCGCTCCTTGCAAGCACGGGTCCGAGGCAAAAAATAAAAACGCGCTTGCAGCAGCCTGGCTGCATAGCGCACGGGACCTACCGCAACACCAGCGGTCATCAGCCTCCGGCGACAGCGTCGCCCGCTCCATCTCGGAGCGCGACTCACACAGAGCCAAACGACGTACTATTTACATATTTACAAACGGACCTTACTGCTGCGTTCGGAGGAGGTTTGTTCTGCCAAAGGCGATGCCGGCGGACATGTGGTGTACCGCGGGTACGCTTTTCGTCTAGGGATTGCCAAATTCGTGGCAGTGCTCCTTTCGACGATCGCACCGACGAACACATTCGAGCACGTGGTCGCATGTTCCGTCAGGTGCGGCGCGCGTCAGGAACTCCGGGTTAGCGACGGGGGCTAATATCCGCCGCCACGTTCGCGTTTCCCTTCCTTTAGCGCAACGGCAAGAGCGAGGATAGTGGAGATCAACTCGCTACATGCTTGGCCAGGTCGTGGAGCGGCACAACTTCGTAAAGTCTTGCGGCCACTCGCCCAGCCGCCCGCGAGTCACGGAAGTATCGTACACCTTCCTCAAACTGCGGGTGCTCACCACCGTGAAACTCTCAGGGGGAATTTCCTTCGGTGGGATAAACTTCAGCGAGAGACATTGAGCATGTAGCAGATACGAATCCGAGAAATAAAAAAAAACGCGCCTGCAGCAGTACGAGCTGCAAAGCGCTCGAGGCTGACCACAATACAAGCGGTTAGCAGCCTCCGGCGACCGCGTCGCCCGCTCACACAGAGCCAGTTAAAATCATATTTACAACACGGATCGTTCTGATCACCGGGCACCTGCTCGTCTCTGCTGGATGCAATACCGGCTGACAATGGGTCTGCTCGGTATGCGATATCGCCCGGGAATTGCAACGTTTGCACGCTTAATGCATTCCCTTCGGGGCTCGCACCAACTGGCCGACGTTCAGCACGTGGCTACGGGGCCAGTCGGGTGCTAGGCGCGTTAGGAAAGTTCAAGCGGCCACGGGGGCTCATGACATGCGTCCGCCACCACGTGGTGCTACCGCTCCCATTGTGCACCGTGACGTTTTCACGGGCGCAGCTTATATGGCCAGCACGCGTGGTTCGCGTATCCGCTTAAGCCAGCTGAATGCCACGTGGTCCGTCTCCACTACGAACGAACTTTTGTCGACGAAACGGTCAAACTCGTTCCGAACGTGTGGCCTGATCTCTAAGTAGTCCGTAGCACTACGCGGCGAGCGGGCCGCCGTGCTTTGGAAACACGAGATCGTAAGGCGAGCTATGCCTGGGAAACAGAGTGCTCCCCAGTGGGCCTAGCTGCGGACTCAGCGCACTGCATCTCACGCGCGCCGGGCAAGATCGACAACAAAGCGTCGTACAATGCCTGCGCGGGGATGTGCTATGCGGTCCCGGCCGTGTCGTGGGAGCAAAATGCGCTCTTTTGCGACAGGGCCTTGGCGTCCGCGCGTGCGATGATGCACTCGGTAGGACGAATGCGCGTTATCGTCGTCGGAGCAGGAGGCTCCCCGACGAGGCGCAAGGGGCTCCTTGGCGAAACGCAAACTTGGCCACAAAAGCCGTTTGTCGTCTGCACGTGGAGATACATTGGCCGCAGGCAAACGTCGTCCGAGCAAAAGGTGTTCTCGTTTCCGACGTAGCGAGCGTATGGCTCTGCTCCAGGTTCAAATCGTACGTCAAGTTCGCAGGCTCAGGATCGCCACTACGTTGAGTCGTACAGAACACAGGAGATGCTGGCGCGGGTCGGGCGATAATCGCCTCGATCCGCGGACAGCGGTGAGCGGCGGGAGCACGTTACGCCGAAGCGTCGTGCTCGAAAGCCGAACCGCTCACCTCACAGTAAATCGCACAGGGACTAAGGCCAGGGGCCTGCTCCGTCGCGCAGTGTCGATACCGTGTTGGGCGCCAATGTGGGTATAATGGGTCTGGCTACGGGATAACAAACGACCCCGGCTAGCCTCGTTAGAGACGTTGAGCGACGATGTCAGCTCGACGCCCGAAAATGACCCATCCAAAATGCCCCAGAGAGGTACGCGGCGTCCACAAGGGAGACGCCGCGACGGGTTCGACTCACCGACACAGGCGACGACAGGCTCCAAGGGGCCGGGACGAACCAAGGGGGTTTATTGGCCCAGTTGTACATTGCATAATAACGCCAAGACCGGGTTAAGAACTACACTGTACCGACACGCGTCCTACGGCGTCGCCCAAACAGGCGACCATGGCCGAGGTTGCACGCGGGCCGCTCGCATAATGGGTCTGGCTACGGGATAACAAACGACCCCGGCTAGCCTCGTTAGAGACGTTGAGCGACGATGTCAGCTCGACGCCCGGAAATGACCCATCCAAAATGCCCCAGAGAGGTACGCGGCGTCCACAAGGGAGACGCCGCGACGGGTTCGACTCACCGACACAGGCGACGACAGGCTCCAAGGGGCCGGGACGAACCAAGGGGGTTTATTGGCCCAGTTGTACATTGCATAATAACGCCAAGACCGGGTTAAGAACTACACTGTACCGACGCGCGTCCGATCAGGGCCAAACAGCGCGACCGCCGGCGGGGCGCGGCGGGGGGGAGACGAGCCAGCCGGGGGCATGGAGCGCCCCGGTATCCGACTCCCTTCTCCTGGACGTGGGCGGCGAGGGTGCGATACGAGCCGCGACCCCTTGCGTTCCCTATACCCTATCCTCCATCTCCTCTCTGAGTCCCTGGAGCCAGAGAGGCATCCAGAGAGCTCGCCAGAGAGCCGACCGAGACCCGAGAGCAGAGAAGCGCGAAACGGGCGCGTCCGGTTTTAAGGCGCTGCGGAGAGGAGGCAGGTTCCCGGGCGAGGAGGAGCGACAGCGGCGGCGGGACAGTCGGTGCCCGCCGGCGCGTCGGCCCGCGAGGTTGACGTCACGTGCGCGGGAAAGCGCGCTCGTTCGAACATCGCGCTCGCGGGAGGAGGAAAGGGGATCAAGCGGATCCCCACAACCTTTACATAGAGATTTGGGAGAGAGCCTTGGCCAGCTCCAACCTTGAAGATCAGCTGCACTTGATCAGAAGGGCTGTTAACGTGGCCCGAGCTCGAGGCATCCTGGAATGAGGACGCCTTTCTGAATCCCTTCTTCGATTTTGTTAAAGTTTATTCTCTCAATCTCTGTTTTGACCCGCCGCGGTGGCTCAGTGGCTAAGGTGTTGCGCTGCTAAGCACAAAGTCGTGGGTTCGATTCCCGGCCGCGGCGGTCGCTTTTCTGGTGGATGGGAAAAGCGAAAACGCCCGTGTGTACGAGATTTCGGGGCGCGTTAAAGATCCCCAGGTGGTCAAAATTAATCTGGAGCCCTCCACTACGGCACGCCTCATCGCCTGCGTTGCGTCGGCGCGTTAAACCCCACAATCAATCAATCAATCAACCAATCTGTTTTGCAGGGCCAGCATCGACGGGTGCAGGAGTGGATGGCGGAGCAGGAGGCAGACAGCCTGCGCGAAGTGTGCCTCGGCGAAGACCGCCTGGGGCGCCGGTACCTGCACTTTCCCTGCCTGGCCGAACCGAGGCTGTACCGCGCAGCGCCCCTGCCTCCTCCCCCGCCTCCACCTCCCCCCACCATCAAGGAGGAGGAGGAGGGAAAGGCCCCAACAACCAAGGCGACACGCAACAAGGTACCGCTTTCTCTATTGAAAAGCTCTCCTTTGAAAAGTGCTTGTTGGGGCCGATCCCTCTTTCGGAGTAAGGGGTACAACGTGATGACAGGTGGTGGATGTGTCCAAACGCAGGCGCACGTGCATCCTCCATAATTTAGTGCTCATAGTAGTTTAATGCAAGGAGGGCAGCCATTAATGCACCCTTACCTTCACTATACGATGCCTCACTGTCCTTCTATTCACTGTTCTATTCGCTATTCTGTTCACTTGTGTTGGGAAGGGAAATTCACTATTCTGTGGGTCATGGCAGCAACAGTGGAGATTGCTGTGACATATGATTGTAGAAAGTCTGCTTGTATTGTCCTATGATTGAAGAGAGGGCTTTTTGTGCCGTATGAGCTAAGTGCTCATTGGCTCTCCTTGCCTTCTCATCCGCTGCAGTCCAAAAAGAAAAGCCGGCCGGTTCGGAGCAGTTCGAGGAAATCGTCGCGACACCACCGGAAGGCAAGTGCACGTGATTATAGTGGGGTCTGTCGTGAAATCCACGGTGCACATGTATGCCAAGCAAGGGGCTATGCCGTATCCCGGAAATGTCTCGAAGGAGGATCCGGAAAGGCTGGCAATAATGGAGTGACCTAAAACTGATTTTGTCAGAAGGTCGGTGAGCCATGGAGTAGCGCAGTCAAGCCAAGCCGCCTCGATTGAGCGCCATCCAAAACGCCATAGGAAATCAGCAAAAACAATGCAGGGAGGAGGACAGCGCTTTCAAAATGCTTTTTCTACTGAAGAAAGTCGTGTAAATGCGGCGAGAGTGGTCAAAACACAGTCTTGAGACTCCACACTGCAGTTTGCGCTAGTGATTCCACAATGTTTACAAATCACTTCAGCTTAAAGGCGCACTGACATGAAAATTTTATGTTACACTTTTATTGCTTTTATCGATGGTCTGGTGAACCTGAAACAGCACTTCAAATACTTCAGCGCGCGATAGTTAATTACATTGAACGGCCTGAAAATCGTTTGTTTCGAATTCCCGCGCTTTCATCCCGAACGGCGCATATGACAGACTCCCTGCTTCACCTCACCGCTTTGTGCGGACGTCACTGGCGCCCGCTTGAGAGGGTGTTGCGCCCGCTCGCCGCTCGTGGGGCTGCGCGCGTGAAGTGTCGTCACGAGTTTTTGACGAGCGCTGTCGCGTCACTTCTTTTGGCTTCACGGGGTGATGTCATGCTGATGTCCATTTGCTGAGTGCCGCTCCGTCGGCGCGATAAATGCGATCCAATTGAACTATGTTCTTCGCGTCGCAGGCCGCTCATATTTCAGCCAGGGTATTCTGTTGAGTGAAGGAAGTGAACTGTGCAATAATATTAACGCTGAAAATTGGTGTCAGTGCTCCTAAGGTGGATTAAGGAAGGTACAATAACAAGGTTGCTGTGTCGGCAGATGGGCGTGTATTTAAAAGATACCCGTCACAATAGTCAAGCCAAGCCAAATATAGTATTGTAAACAGAAGGTTCAGTGCAAGGTTAGGTTCGAAGTTACTAGGTGTAACGGGACGTCCTTCAGGTAATGACATCTCAAATGCCAATAGTACGCCAGGCTTTTACCCTCAAAGCACTTAAACCAACTGCACTCAAAATTTTGACCTCTTGAAAACCTTATTTCCATATAGTCCCTGCCTAAAAAGACAGCTTGATACAAAATATGACAGCTGCAATACATGCATGCGCGACATAAACGATTACCTATTAGAAACCGGCGATTTTGAAATGGAAATTGAGATGACTGCGGCCATTACAGCCGGGCTGAAGTGACATTGCGGCCAGCGAGAGAGCGGCCGCCTGGCCGAAGCAAATCTGTGTGCAACCACTTCGTGCTTGCAGCAGCCTTAGGGGAAGCAAGCCCAGCAGTGCTCGACCGGTTCTCCTGGCTGGCCGGAAGACCAAGCACCCAACCGGCCGCAATGTCACTTCCGCTTCATGGCTTTTTGCGTGGTCTGCCGACAGGTGCAGCGTCGTCTGCGACGGAGCTATCGTAAATGCCTGTAATATATTAACGGAGCGTTTAACGGGGATACCAGTGATGTCCTAGTTCCAGTCGGTTTGGTTGTGCGTACTGTATGTTCAAAATAAAATTACCCCAGTTGAAATTTCAGTGCAGTTGGCCTTTGAGCGAACTTCTCAGGACACTTGAGGGTCCTGAGAAATTTGGCAACCTCTACATTTGTACTAGTAATTTTTATCTCTCTACCCTGTAAGATTACCCTGTTTATGGGGTACCTAAAAATGAGAATTATGGCGAATTTTTGGGAGGCCTTGCACCTTTGAGGGAGAAGAAGAAAAAAAGGAAATTCTGTCATCTCAAATGTGAGCAGGAAGCATGTGGTATGCACGACTGACAAAAGGTCCCCCGAGGAGGCTGTCGTGCCCAGTGTGTCGTTGCCTTGCAGGCCAAGCCTCCTGTGGAGGAAGAGGAGGAGCAGGGGAGGTCAAGAAAGAAGGGGTGGAGGAGGAGGGGGAGGAGGAGGCGACTAGGCCAGTAAAAGAGCAGCAGGTGGAGGAAGAGGAGAAGCCGGAGTTTGAGACGGTGGCGACCAGTGTGGCCAGCCTGCGTGCCCTGATTACCTCCCTGGAGGAAGAGGGCGCCGACAGGAAGACAAACAAGGTAATGCGGGGCATTTACTGGGTGTCTGTGTGTGCGCTTGTCCTGTCCCGATTTGCCCCACATTCGTGAACGTGGGAGGGTTGGGGTACCCTCCAGCCGAGTGACAACCCGCAGCGTGCTGGCGGTGACGGTGACTGACCGAGAGCTGCTGTGCATATATCGGTGTTTATTGGCCAGCTGTGCAAGATGCAGGATCGCATTTGCATTAGAAAGTGCTAAGTATCTGACTGCAGTGAAATTTGCAACTCCAGCGTACCTCTAATCGTCGTTGTCACTTTTTGTTTCTTTGAGGGCTGTAAGTGTCATATTATGCGGGAAGGAGAATCGCTGGGAGAATCACCCAGCTGGAGGAGAATCTCCAGCTTCTCCATGAGGAGTGGCATGAGGGTATACATGTTTAAAGAGGCCATGGAGACAAAATGCAAGCTTGGTTCAGTCGAAAGGTTGCCTCATTAGAATAGCACTGATACCACCTTTGACACAAACTTCACAGAAATAAGCTGTATAAGGAGGAAAACAGAATGGGCAGGCGGCACCTTGGTTACATTTCCACACTGAACTCGTATGACGTTTATGGGCAGCTCGTTTTGATTGGCTGAGGCCCGAAAAATCCAACACAAAATTAAACAGGCACTATAAGCTCGCAGAACGAGCTGTTTGCGCCTAAATTTAGTGCACATTCTTTTTATAGCCGTAACAATGGTGGGGTAAGCAACGAAAGTGACGAACGAACATGTGAACGTGGAAGTACCAGTGCGTACTGCGTGTATTATGCCTGCCGAAGCTGCACAGCTGTTGGGTGGGTGCATTGGGCTTGTTCAGAAGTGACACTAGCCAACTGGCATAAGCGACATTGCCACTTACGTGACCCTGTTTGTCGAGCATACTCGTTTTACGAAGCTATTACTATCAATTGTAACAAAAACAAACCAGGGGTGCAAATTCAGTCGAAAACAAAGCAAGTGCAGGCAGTGGGCCTTGAGCGGTATCGTTGTGCCATCTAGGAAGGCAGACTGTAAAGAAGGCAACAAAAGACACGTTTCACCGTTCACGGCAGCCTTAGTCAACATAGTAACTTTCGTTTTAGGTACTGCATTGTGGGTCGACTCGAATGTAGGTTGACCGCCCCACATCGGAGGTCCGCAAAAATAATGAAGAAAAGAGAGAACACACGAGCGAATTCCACAACGAAAATATGTTTGTCAACTGACCTGCAGTTCGTCCTCGCTAGTGTCTTCACTAGTGCTGCTGATGCCATCACAGCTGGCGTGGTCCTACAGCACGCTGTTGTCCAGTGCGAGCCCAGTAAGTCAGAATAAAACGCATCGCAAACGAGCGGTAGGAATAACTGCTGTACGCAATAGGGGAACTCGGAAAGCAAATGCACAGTTCCCAGATCTCTCATTTGGCTTGCCGTTGCTGCTGGTACAAGTTTCAGTTTTGTTTGTAGGTTGGCCCCCTACCTCAGATTTTCAAATTCGAAGAAAGAGGTCGACCTACAATCGTGTAAGTGCAGTACTTGTCATGAATACGTGATCGGCGACATCACAAACAACACGATGCAGCGGGAGAATTATAATTTAGTTGAAGTTTTTTAATTTCTTGGTGAATGAAGCATTGTTTGATGCCAGACCAGCGCTGGAGGCACTAGAAAACACAAAATCTTTTGAATGAAACCGACTTGTATTTCGTTTTCATGGACCCTTTAAGGGGTTGGCGAAGTTGCGCTTCTCTCTCTGCGTGTCAGGTCAGTGATGCGCCCTGTCTCCCCACAGGCGGGTGCAGGAGCGGCGGGGGAGCAGCAGCAGCTGTTGGAGCAGTTACGGGCGCTGCTTGCGGAATGGGAGCCGCAGGATGGCCGGTTCCAGCAGGCGGACGCCGCGCTGCGCACCCGACTACACCGCGAGTGGCACCAGCCGGACACCCACGACACCAACGACGCCGAGGTCAGCAGCCTACGTACCCTCCCCCCCTCTCTTTCTCCTTCTCTTCCTCCTTGTCCCCCTCCTCCCAGAAAATCAACTCTGCCCTCGAGCAGAAAAACAAACTGCCGTCTAGTTCTGTGTTGCCATGGCCATATTTCAATGTACCTAGGGCCTGTCGGATGTCTGAAGCATATAGAGACTATGTACCCAGTACTTCTCAGTATATCCAGTGCTCTTCGTTGCAGCCCATGTTTTTCATATAGATGGTGCCGATCATTACACCACAAAGTGTCATACTATCGTCATCATCATCATCATCATCATAGGTCCACTGCAGGAGGAAGGCCTTTCCCACAGATCTTCAACCTCCCTTGTCCTGTGCTGTCCGTTGTCTTTGCTTCAAAATTTCCTTATTTAAAAGTTGCCTCTGGCTGCGAAAAACCATAATGTTGTTGCTGAAAGGCTCTGACAAGCTGGTTTATCGATGTACAAGACAAGAGGCAATTAATGCGAAGCAGTGTATGTCTAACCTCGTGCAGTTTTCATTCTGGTGAAGGCGCTTTATTCAGTGCTGCTCCGGCTCTCCTTCCTGCCACCGATGACCACTCTTTCACAACTCTTATTTCCCTCTCCACCACCGATGCCTTTTTCACGAGATCATCAGTCGGCTGATAACGGCATTGGCGCTGTTATCAGATGACTGCGAAGAATCAACTGAAGTGCGAATGGGCATAAAAAATGACCGGAGGCCGCCACCGTTGCAACTTCACATTCCACCTTGCTGAGTAGCTGCGAATCCCTCCCGGTGGAAGAGCAACTTGCCTGGCTAGAATGCCGGCGTGAGCCCATAATTCTTCAGCTTGAAAGGCTCTGCGAGTGGCATTTTTGCTGGTGTATTTCACGCCTAAGTATGCGCCCATCACTGGTTGCCGGTTTATGCATGCTTGGGTTGGGCGTGGAAGGAGGGGGGTGGTGCACGCACTGCTGGGCTTCATGCCGCTGCCGTTGACATGTCCGCTGAGCTGGTGAGAGATTTAAACATGGGAGTTTCATGACTCCATGCGCCCTGTCAGCTGTCCTCCGTAATCAGGTGGTTTGGGTCTGGGTTGGTGTGTTGCACAGACAATAAGGTGTTTACGACGGGGGTGGGAAATGGACAGCCATATGTTTGTCCGCTAGAGTAAAGTCGGAGGCCTTCCAGGTTTTAACTCGCTATGCGACGGACGCATGTCGTTCTCATAGAGGAAGAAGAGTGGGAACTGAAGAAGCTCGGGTCAATCCAAGTTTTATTCGGCTTGTTAGCCAGAAAGTATGCTTCATTGCAGATTATACAAACAAACATGTTTTGTTTCGTGCGCTCCGTGGACTGCGTCCAGCTTCGCAGGCCATCCTTTGTCACAGAGTGGGAAGACGCTAATTTTTTTTTTAAATTTCTTAGAAAGCTTTCTCCGACACAAACAAGAAAAAAAAAAGGTTTTCACTGTGTCAGAATCCTTACTGCTTGAAATTCAGGACTGGAGCTTTGCTATGTAAATGCCTTTTATGTCATCTTTGTCTGAAGCTTGCTCTCGCTTCTCGAAAGTCGGGCAGCAACACCATGTTGGAGTGGAAAGAGTCGAGCGCAGTCAAATCATTATGCTCAGTGGTAGCGAGGGGAAATGTTTTGATGTAGTAGCAGACATATGTGCTAGCAAGTGGTGCAGTAGGAATTTGTAAAACATGGATTTCTTTGGACAAGCGCAAGGACCAACGAATATTTAAATTTCAGTAGCCTATCTGGTAGATGTGCATGCTTATTGTACGCTTTTGAGGAGGTGAAATCAATGCACTCCAGATGCGAACGCCAGTTGCATATTTTTAACCGAAAGCAGGCGGAGACTTGAATGTGGAAGGCTGAGAAAGCGTTTGTGCATGCAGCAAGTCACTGGGCATTTACCCCAGCAGTGGCCGGCAGTGATGATAGGACCCAGCGGAGCCGTGCGCAGCTGCAAGTCTGGAGGTTGGGACAGAGAAAAGCTGTACCAATCTTGCCGCTGTCTTGTGCAGGATGCGCTGGACTCCTGGACCATGCACTACAAGGACGAGCTCGACGATGACCAGTCGTCCTCGGACGAGAGCCAGGAGGAGGAAGAGGAGGAGGAGGGGGAGGGTGATGGAGAGGGCAAGGATAACACCGAGGACGTGCAGGAGGACAGCAGGGACAACGAGGGCTGGCGCGTGCTGCGGAAGCGCAAGATTGCCCTCCTCAACGGTCTGACAGACTGCGCCGAAGACGACGGCGTGTCGGCCAAGGAGGCAGCCATGAGCCAAAGTTCGAGCCAGCCATGTAGCCAACCTTCCGTTGCACCCCAGCAGTCGACGTCGAGTTCGAAACGTCCGGAGCCGGCTGTCCCGAGAGAACTGCCCGGAAAGGCAAGTGTGCCTCACATTTTGGCGAGGAGTGCAGCGGCAACACTGCCCACCACGGCAACAGCTAATACAACAGCAAGGAACAAGGTGCTTGCGGCAGCAGTGCCACCGACTCTGGTTGCCACACCCAGTGCAACGACACGGAACAAGCCGCTTACACTGGCAGCCATGGCTACACCCAGTGCGACACCATGGAAGCAGCCGTTCGTCAGCACGGCATCAACGCCGGCGACCGTGGCTACGCCCAGTGGTGCAGTGTGGGCGCAGCCGTTTGCCAACAACCAGCCGTTTGCCAGGTTGCGGACGTACGCCGATCACCCCCGGCGGTCACAAAAGGTGCGCTCGCTGCTCGAGGCCGGCATCACCACTTTCCCCGACCGGCAGGGGGCCGCCGCTACCGTTCACGAAGCCCCTCCGAAACCCGCCACCTCGCCGGCCGCCCCACCGCCCCCCGTCGCATTGTCCGTCAAGCAAGAAGCGGGAGACGTTCTGCAAGCAGGAACTCAGCGTCAGGAAGACGCGCCCCAGGAGTTACCCAGCCTGCCGATGGAATGTGATGAACTACCGGGAGTACAAGACCTACCACCGGCTGTGAATGATGTCCTCCATGCAGCACCAGTTGTGGCCGACGACCGGGGAGCACCAGCAGTTGCCGGTGACGCCGTCATGGAGGATGCCTGCGAACAGCAGCCACCCGCGCAGAAGTCTGTCCTTGTCCCTGCGGTGGACAACAGTGGACAGGAGATCCTGTTACACGTGGAGTATACGTCCGTCGACGAGGCCAGCCTCGGCAACAACCTGCAGTCGTTGCCGCTTCCGACAGTGCCGCCCATGGTGCAGAACTTCCCCGCAGCACCGGCGACGACGACGTCCAGTTTGCAAAGTGTTTCCAGTGCGCTGCCAACCATGCACAGCTTTCCCATGCAGAGCGTTGCGGCACCAGTCGTGCAAGACCTTCCGGTGGATCCGTCAGTCGTGCAAAGCATCCCTCCCGCCGCACCGTCATCGTCAGCCGGGTACCAGGATCTTCCGGCGGCGACATTGTCCACCGCGCATACCAGCGTTCCCTCGCCGGTGTCGGTCGTGCAGAACAACCGGCGAGTGCCTGCACGCCGGGTGCCTCCGTGGTGGAGGCACTCCAGCAGTCCGGCAACCTCCCGGATGAAAGAGGTTCCTCCGCTGGCGCCCATCACCACCCCACGCAAGATCTTCAAGTCGCGCAACACGGGTTCTGTGGCCAACCAGTGCTTCACCGGTGTGGAGAGTACACCGGACGCAGTTGCGGACGCCGTGCACATGGCGGCGACAACGAGCGAAATGCTCGTGTCTCCCCAGCAGCAGTTCATCGGCTCCAACGGGTCCCAGCAGCTGGTGTTTGTGATGCCGCCGAGCTCGCCAAAGCCGCAGATGTTGCTGCAGCAGCCGCAGCAGCCCGAAGCGCAGGTCATGTCGCAAGAGCTACTCAACCAGCTCCTCCCCATGGCGGCCGCACCGCCCGCCGATGACCAGCAGACGACAATGCTCTTGCAGACGACGACCGCGATGCAGAATGCGATGCAGACGACGCCGCTGCTGCTGCTGACCAGTGACGGGCGCCTGCTGCAAGTGGTGCAGCAGCCCAGCTGACCGGATCCGGCGGCTTGCGCCGGCTGCTGCTGGCTGCCGACCGGCTACTACCCGAGCCATCTGGGCTAGGAACGCTTGTACATAGAGCCGCTTGCCGACAGTGCCTCTTGGGGTGGCTGCGATGACGTTGCGCTTCGCGGGGCGGTGCGTAGGTGAATACTCAGCGCGGTGTTGCAGCGGGACGGTGAGACTAATCGTGCAACAGTTGGAGAGCCTCTTGCTTCGCTTTGTTGCGCAACGTTGAACGGAAGACCAAACTCGGCTTGAAGTGGAGGGACGTTGTCACCCGACCAACCGCGAAGTGCCGTTTTGGGGCACGTCTGTGGGGGAGCAACTTTGAAAGCTGGCTTTCGTGCGTAGAGGCAGAAGTGACTGGGCCAAGGCGAGGGAAACACTCGCACGTGTTCGTTGCTGCTGTGGATTTTTCGTGCCAGCAAAACAAGCATCAGGTCTAGCTCCCAGCAAAGACTGCAGCGAATTGATGCATTGCATTTTTCTTTTGTCTCCAAAAAGTGTGGGTTAGAAAGCCGAAGCCCTGCTGCTCATCTATTTCTGGACGTTGGTAGCAGCAGGTATCATCATGCCTTCATGGACTCGCCGGCTGCGGTCTGCCACCCATGTTCCTGGCAAGCTGTTGCGTATGTGGGACTACTTAAAGAAATTTACAAATTCGTGGTGTGCAGCTCTTTGAACAAATCTTCGGGTGGAGCCAACGTTGTCAGCTCCTTTCTTTTGTTGCTGCCGCTCCCGCCCGTCGCCTCAGTGATCGTGTGTACCTCCCGGCATTTCGTTCCCGAGTTTCCGATTGCGTGCGATGGGGTTGTGTGGTCAAGCCCTCTTACATATTCGATGCCTCTCCCTACCATTTGTGCAATGGAGGAGGTGCCTGAACCCAAAGCACACAAGGCATCGGTGAGTTGTGCTGTACATGAGTGTAACGTATCAACATTCTCAGAAAACTTTTCCAAAGTGTGTGTGCAGACAGGTGGTGATTTTTGTGAAGAATTAAAAGAATTTAAGAAGACTTTTCTGACTCCGTCTGTTCAACACGAGCTTGGGAGTGGTTTCACTGAAGACCCCAGAGATTTCTAGCTGTGTTTTGTTGATAATTTTGGGCGATACGATGACGAAAAAAAAAAAACGCATCGTGCCAGTCTGTGGCTATGATACACTGTAATGCTATAATACTGACAAGTTGGATATTGTAAAATTTTTGTGGTAACCAGTTGTGCAACAATACAATCGAGTATGCAAGTCGTGGCTCAAGCCTTCGTGACTTTTTAGGGTGGAAGTCTTGGTTAAAATTGCATGCCTGTACGTGGCATGTACTTGTCTCAGACAAGCAGAAGTCACATTTTTCTTGCATGGCAACGTGACCGAAGTAATGCCAAATTGTGCCAGATGAGACCTCTTGGAACTTTAACTGTCAGAAACATTTGTTCCTAATTGTCCAATGCTCAGTTCTTTTTCATCACTTATATAAGTGCATAAAAAGGAGTTAAGAGCTTTTTTGGAGCAGCGTTTGTCTTGTCTACTCTTGGAAGAAGCGCTTTCATTCCATCTTCCAATATGGGCACATCACAGCTCAACTACATGCATTTACATAAGTGCAGCAGAAGCTGCAGAGGTGAACCAGGTGACCTGTGTTTTAAGTGCGCACTTTATAAGCGACCCCAAACCATCCTCCGCCGCCGGCGGCGTCGGCGGCAGCGGCGTCCGCAGTGCTCCTTTATATTTAAAAAAGAAACAGCATCCGGCGCCAGGTTTCGATCCGAGGACTTTGCGGCCGCAGCGCGACGCTCTACCGACCAAGCCACGGACACGACGCTGATGTCAGTGTTAGTGACGCGCCTTATATCTTTAACGCATTCAAACTACGTCGTCAGCGGCGTGCGTTGGCGACTCAGCGGCGTTATAGCGGCTTGATAACTGCGTGGTGTACACGTGATACTACAAACCCGATGGAAGAGATGGAAGAGAAGGCGGCGAGGCGGTGGGCTGCGGGGGCCGAGCGCAAGCGCCGCAAGCGGGCCGACAACCGTGCATTCGCACTTTCACATTCTCCCCCTCGGGGAAATGCGGGAGAATTTTTTTGTTTTTGTGGAACTCTATGTCGTGTCTTTTTTTTTTTTTGTATGCTACTTGGAGGCACACACAAGAATGCAAGAAAAAGGAATGGCCACAACAGCACAGTGGGCTTTGCTCAAACTTTATTCTTGTTTCGTCTGTTTCTATTTCTCAAAATCATCTTCCATTCGCACTTCCTCAGCC
The DNA here is from genome assembly GCA_013339765.2 of Haemaphysalis longicornis. Lineage (NCBI taxonomy): Eukaryota > Metazoa > Arthropoda > Arachnida > Ixodida > Ixodidae > Haemaphysalis > Haemaphysalis longicornis. The sequence continues at coordinate 62,240 of JABSTR010003101.1, read as the reverse complement.
ACGAGAGAAAAAAAAAAATGCACAAAAAATTGGTAACCCAGGTAGGCCTAAGCGTATCTTGGGCCTTGGTACTGTTATGGAGTGCATAAAGAATGAGATAAAGAATGCCACAATAAAGTGACGGCAGATCTAGTCCTACCACTTTTGATTGAATAATTTATTGATTGATTAACAACAGGTAGACTGCAGAAGCTGCTGAATTAATGGAGGGCAGGAACAACTGACAAAGCAGCGAAAATTCCTGGGTAAGGTCTGGGCTGATGTGGTAGATGAAAGCAGAAGGAAGGATGGACTTGCTGTAGACATTTTTAAGACGACTGTGTTATCACACGCCTAGAAGAAGTCCTGCAGTTTGTTATAAGTGGAAAGTTGCACAGCTTTGCACAGTGCTAAAAATGCAGGCAGCAAAGGCTAACAAATTTTGTGCGATCACCTAACTACCCTGTTTCTTGACAGTTCTCATTGCTTAAAGGGGCGATGCAGACAAAACACAAGTTTGGTTTATTTGAAATACTGCCTCGTCAGAATCGCACTGACACCACTTTTAACGCCCACTTCACTCAAATAAGCCGTATAATTAGTAAAAAAGGGGAACGGCCAGGCGACCAACTAGCTCATTTCCCACGACAGAACCTGTGATGTCACACCAGCCAGCTCTGCGATTGGCTGAGGCTGGCAAAAGCAAATGCACACTAGGCACAGCTTATAAGTTTGCCGAATGAGCTACGTGCACTAAATGTAATGCATATTCATTTTACAGAAGTAAGAATGTAGGGTAAAGAACGGAAATTACAAAAATACACGTAAACATTGAAGTACTGATGCGCACTGCTGTTAGAACTGGGCGCCCTATCCTTGTTTTAGCTGCACAGCAGTCCGCCGCTTTGGACTTGTTTCACACGACACTGGCCGATTGGCGAAACGCAATATTGTCTTGCGTCACCCTCTTTGTCGAGCATACCCCATGTTTCACGAAACGATTACTTTCTACCGTAACCAAAACAAGCCACGTGCAAATACGGTCAAAAACAAAGCAACAGTGGAAAACAATCCGAAGCTGACTATGGTAGCGCCATCTGGGAGGACTGACACTAAGCAAGGTTGCAGAGCCTAATGACGCACTGGAAGTTCATTTGAATATCCGCCCCTATGACTTCGTGGCAGACATCACGAAAACACACGATTTGGCGGGAGAATCAAAATTTTAACATAAACTGATAAGTTTCTCAGTGAATATGGCATCGTTTGCTGCTGGGCAAGCGCTGGGGGCACTATAAAACGCAAAATGTTTCGAACAAAACAAACTTGTATTTTGTCTGCATGGCCGCTTTAAGCACTGTTTCTACACGACGGGTCACTGTGAACCAAAATACATTTCCCCAACCACCGGGTTTGGACTGGTGACTAGTTCTTGCTTGGATCAACCACCTTTGGTGTCAGACTTGCCAAGTGACTAGAGCTCGGAAATATCACGCGATCTTTGGAATGTTCTCATCACTGAGCTCACAAGAAATCTGTACAACAACACCCACTTGGAACTCATTTGGAGTCGATGCCGTTTTCTTTACCTAAAAATAACATAAACTATAAAAACTGGTCAGAAAAGATTTTTTCGACATGCAATGCCAGTTCAGAAAATACAGGCATATGCGACCAGTGGACTTGTAGTGTATTGAGGCGCCATTTTGAACATTTCATGTCTTGTCTAACAAGACAGCCACTCTGGAGGGAACCTTTCTGTCCACGCCTTCGGTGATAACATGACATGTACAAGAGATTCAAGAGTCCGTTACAAAAAGAAAAAGGCACAAAAGATTGCCACGTGCAAACGGATAATCTCAAAAAGTCGAAAAGACTAGTCTTGAACTGGTGACGTTGATTAAGAAGATTCAAGAAGTGTCAAGACAGCAAGATGTATAAGAGAACAAACTTGACATTATGGTAAAAAGTAGGAAAAACTTGGGATAAGATGATGTGCGAGATAATGATGAGTGAATAACTGAAGAATGTGAGCTACGTTTCAGAAGGGGGACTGATAAGTGCACTGTATACAGTACAACTCGCGTAAGAGAAGTGATTGAAATGGCTAGTTTTGGAATACGTTTGCTCCAGGGTCACCAAGCAAGCAAACCTTTGCAAGGTGAGAAATCAACTGAGTGCAAGATCAGTGCCTGCACATACGCGACTGATCACCCACAGCGGCTAAATTTCTCGTAGAGACAACACGCAGGAACACACAGGGACATTCAATCCGCATCAAAAACGGTGCGAGTTATCTGACACCCTTCTCTACAACAGACGTCCAGGCCTTAGCTTGTTGCATCTTAAGGATGTTTCCACAAGAAAGGCCGTGTTAAGCTCCACACACAAGCAAATAGCATTTGGCACTGGATTCCATGCTCTGCACCAAACCATCACCGCGCAATTTGGTGATAAACTCGTGCTACACAGAACACTCACCATTGGGACTCTGTGTGAGTCCAGAGCTGGAATTCGCGAGAATGCGTTTCCGCGCGCTCTGACAACAAACGCGCACAATAAATAAGTGAGCAGGGTCGATCACCCGACCATCTTTGGTCGAAGCAAAGAATGCGTGCAGCTAGACGTATGTTACAGTACGCGCTGAAACTGAACGTTTTTCACCTTGGTGAAGTGAGCAACTTTGCCTCGTCGTAAAGTGACGCTGCAACACCATCAGGCACCCGAAAAACAATTATCGCACCACGCACACGAGCCTTTCAACTCCCCACGCTGCAACACCAGCAATGCTCTGACAATGTCTGTCGCAGCACGAGGCTGGAATATCGAGCACGTAGGGCAACTTGAAGTTACAATGTCACTACCAACACAAGCCAGGCGTGGCTTCGGTGCAGGTATTCCTTTGGAGATCTCTTTACAGGCTGCACTTGGTTTCCCGGTCGGGTGTGGCAGACATCGGAGGTGATGCCTCGTCGCCGCTCTCCGCCGTGCCCTCTGAGCACGAGTCGGCCTGCGAGCCACCCTGTGAGCCACCTTGCGAGCACGACTCCAGCGGGGCCCCACAGGGGCATCGCGCCTCTCCTTTGGGTCGGGCGTGGCGACGGTGTCGTAGGCCTTCCTTGGCATCCTGCGTGCGAGTGAGACACAAGAGATATCACGCTGCGATGGAGAATGCACAAGAACAGGTTGAACCTGAACCTGAGCAGAACCTGTGTTGAACCTGAACAGAACCTGAGCTAGCCGGTGTGTGGTTAAAACCGGCGAAACTTCACGTGATGGTGGTATGCACTGGCTGTTTGTTTCCCTTTGTTTTTTAGTTGGACATACCGTAATTACCCGATTCTAACGCGCCCCCGATTCTAACGCACACCCGATTTTCCTGGCAAAAAAAACGAAAAAATTTTGACCTCCGATTGTAACGCGCACGGAACTTTGTGAGCAAGAAAAACGAATGCGAGAGAAACGGGCGATTTATTTCTCGAAATAATCTCACTAATCTCACTCCTCGTCGCTCTCGCTGACCACATCTCGTTCTTGGTGCCGTCAAGCGCGTTCGCGATGCCACACTTCATAACGAACGTTCAACCATGATCGATGGGATCGTGGCCCATGCCTCGCACGCCCATCCTGCGAGCTTCTCCAGAGGCGCACGCTTCAGCCGACCGCTCGTTTCGAACGCGTGAGAGCCGCTGCCGCCATTGCTGTTATCAAGCGCGCAAGTGGAGCAATTTGACAATTTGTGTGAATGCCTATAGAAAAGCCTAGGCGCTTATGCTATAGTGCCTAGAATATTCTAGGCGCTATACCTATGCTTCCTGCGTCTGAAAAATCGTTGCTAAAAGCTTTGGCGCCTGCTTAAGATGGCGATGGTGATGGGTGGGATGAAATTTCCGTTGTTTCGACAGTTTCGGTTTCGTATCCGATTCTAATGCGCATGCGATTTTTCGACCTATTTTTCCGGAAAAAAGTGCGTGTTAGAATCGGGTAATTACGGTAAGCCTTATGTCTCACTGAAGGGTGACCTCGAATGACCTTGGCGTCAACATGAACGGCACCAAAACCCAAGGCCATAGGTTAACCAAAGCATGCCGGCCACCTATAAGAGATTATTAATTATTACCAAAAGTTACTCAGTGGTTAATTCCGTCAAACGGACATTGCACCTGTTGTTCCTCATGTGCATGACGTGAGCCGCTCCAGACCATTGTCTTCGCTTAATTTGAGCAAGAATGTCTTCCACACGAGTCTGTTGCCTAATCCACGCAGCTGTTTTCTAATCCCAAAGTGTGACCCCTATCATTCTTCTTTCCGTAGCCTGTAGGGCCGATCTAAGTTTCAATTCAGGAAACACTAATTTAGGCATTGTCCACTTATATTTCCACTAGGGGTGTGAGAATACTAGAATATGAATTGAATAGTGCGCGAATAATTTCATTTGCAAATCAAATATCCACTATTCGGTTTTTTGAATAGTCGAGTGCAGTTTCCGAACGTCGTCCCCCCCCCCTGCAAAAGCGAGAGACGTCGATGCACAGTGCTTCACCGTCTGCTTGGCAAGTTTCATCCAAATCATGCATCCAACGAGGGCGCCTTGTACAGGCCGTAAATTTTATCCCGCTGCATGGAGTAACCCGGATTGTGTTGATACAATCTTTTCTTCGATCCGTCGCTGTCGACTCTGGCCGCCATTTTGAATTCTGCGACCGGATGTTTACATGTTGGGGCAGCTTCCGGTAAAGACCACCGCTGTTTTGACAGCACTTCCGTTAATTAAAAATCAAAAGCGGTTCTAGCTGTTTTTAATGCAGTTGGTGTGTGGTTACTGCGTGTTTACTTGTTTTTTAGACCACAGTGGGTAGCGCAGGCTTGTTCACGGCGACTGTAGTGCGAGCTCTCCTTCCACTACATATTATTCACAACACGCTGCCCATATGCTTCCGAAGAAGTGCCTCATCATGGTCCATGATTGTGGTTGGGCCGTGTTTTCACATCTTATTGTTCATGCCTGCAATGTGTTGGCTTCTGAGTTACGAGGCATGATTGCAGTACAGCAACTCCCACGCAAGTCGTTTTCTTTTTTTAACATGAAAGTGTTTTATTCTGGGGTACAACAAGACCCCACCGACGTCATATCCGTCACGGAAATGACAACGCCAGAAAAAGTTCCAGTGATGCGGCAGCACTAGGTTTCGAGCCCACGATCACTCTTCACTCTGGTCGCAACGGCAGGTGTCAGGCGCTTTGCCGACTGGGCTATGACTCCCGCCTGTTTAGCTCTATGAACGCGCTTTTGAATCGCTCTTCAGAGGGTGCTGTCGGCTAGGGGAGGTGAAGCGAAGTAGTGCGAAGTGACGCTAATGAGCACCGACAAAGGTAAAGGGCTATAGAATAAAATAAAAGCCCAACCCGCACCACATACGTATCGCGGGGGAAAAATGAGCACCGACAGTTGGCGCTATTGCTGCAAGCCGCAAACTCTGTCTCTCGCGCTCCACAAGCTGAGCTCTTCGCAACTCAACCGTCTGCCGCACCCACCACGGCGCACGACCGAAGTGGCTGCACCTTTGCCGAAGCGACTCGCCAGCAGGACTTTGCTCTCCAAGCACACCCACAAGACAGCTGCAAAACCGCAAATCATGCTCTTTTCGCTGCAGCGGACCGTGAATTTTCACCGCACAATTCGCTGAAAACCCGTTTGGTTTCGTTCGCACGGTTTGTAAGCGCCTGTGGTTTCAGTCGGATTTATGCAATGCTCCGGCGCATGTAATCTAGTGTCTAAGGTTGATGCGTCTAGCGGTGCCGTGCAATACTGATGAAATATAAATATCAATGTGCAAGTTCACATCGATGCACAATAAACATTAAACTGCTCCTGTGAAGGCGCATTTCACTTTTGTGTTGTACCGATTCCTATAAAAAAGAGATCAAGCACATTTTTTTTTTTCAAACGCGTATCGTGCCCGCTCCAGATTCCTGGAGTACTGCTGATGTGAGCTGAAAAGTGCGTTCTCCGGGTTGAAAAAGGACGCCATGTCTCCCGAACATCCGAAGTAGCTGCTGCTTTTCCACAAAAACGTATGAAAAATCGAGGCCTGTAAAAAAAAATTGATATTCGATATTCGATTTGATATTCAGCTTTTTCTTTCGAATTTGATTTGATTCGAAAGTTACTATTCAGCATTTGCACACCCCTAATTTCCGCAGTTTACTTTTGATAACTTAAGGCAGCAGCAGCAGCAAGCGCTTGAGTGGCACTTCAATTTTTGCCAACAGATGGCAGGCTAGTCACTCACCCAGTGCTTGCCCCCTTAGAGCAGGGGGGCCAACCACGGACCAGCTTTTGATACATGGGGCAGGGGGATTCTGCAGGGCTCGGTCCTGTTCCCGTTCCTCTTTCACAACTGGTGTATATTGAGTACCTCTGATCCGCGTATAAGGACACGCCCTCAGGCCCTCCTCACCAGCTGCTGCGTGCGGTGCTGGGGACTCCTGGTGAGCTCGCGCACGAGGAGGTTGAGGGACTGTCCCATGTTGAGGCCTCCCGGCTGAGCCACAGAGGACTGGCGGGCGAGCAGCCGCTGCAACAGGGCCTCGGTTGTCGCCAGCCGCCGCTTCAGCTCCTCCACTTCACCTGCGCAGGCAGCAGGGACACACTTTTGCCAACAGAGCACAGCAGCCGGCAACGATTCTTGATTCTCGCGCTAATTTTGTCATAGATAACAATGTACGAGCGATGCTAAATGTAAAGGTCTCCCCATATTCACCCGCACATGTCCCCATCATTACAGCGAAACCTTCCTCTTTAAAAGTTTCCCTGGACATGGAGATGCTCCGGGTTACTCCATCCTGGCTGACGGAACACACTGGAATATTGTGGTAGCATTCAATCACACCCAAATTCCACCTCGAAGTTTGACGTGCAAAAGCGATGAGACAATTTCGCTCTTCCGAGGGCTTTGCTGCAAAAGTCTGGAACCACACCAGTCTGACTGAGAATGGTCCATTCCTCGACTCCGCGGCAAAGCAAGTCCACGGACAGACAAACTCAGCGAACCACATTTGCTGCTCAGTCAAATAATGTGGAAATGCACTGAACTGGCTATCCCGAGCTTGGGTGGGAGGCGGTGTCTCCACGGGCTTTGTGTCCGCTCAGTGTCCGTGTCTGCAGACTCGGTTTGTCTGTGGACTCGCCTTGTCTCGGGGTCGAGGAATGGAGCATTCTAAGTCGGACTTACATGGTTCCAGAGCAACGCAGCATGGTTCGCTCAGTTCATCTGCCTCTGAGCACACCCCTGGCACCTTCCAGTGAATCGGACAAGCCCTCGGCAGTGTCCTCAAGATGGCATCCAGGTGAGATGGCCAATTTGTAGCCAAAACCTCTGTGAGGTGTACGAGAGAGTTTTAACTCTTTCGGTACGGCGCCATAGGCCATCTGTCCGTTGATTTCAAACGTCTCGCGAAAGCTAAAAACGGCGCCCGGTGGACAACTAACGCCATCTGGCATATTTATTGACAACTCATTTCTCGATTTTATTGTGTTTTGTTGATATTTCGCGTGCAGAGACCGCACCAAGAGTGAAATTTGAACCCGCGGTAGTGGCGAGTTGTGTGAAAACGGTGTCCGCTGTATTTGGGCTGTATTTATAAACAAAACGGGCTTCCTATCTGATGACTGCGGCTTTACACATTGATGTGTAGGGTCCAGACAACGTACGGTAGGGATATTTTGCCAAATGCGCCACGTGATATCGCATTATCACCTTTATGATAGCCTGGCACTCGTGTCAGATAACCGCTACGTAGCGATACGCGACACCTCTCAAGAGCGCTAGATTTTTTTTTTTCTGGTTTTTTACCCCTAAAGTGAAAAGGATTTTGTGTCAGAACACAAAAAAGTGTGCTTGGATGCATGACTGACTTAAACTCGAGTGGCTTCGAGGAGTGGCACAGCCGTCAGTTCCGCTAGTTTGACGGGCCCACAAAAATACAAAACTTGGTGTACAGCGTTGATATATATATTGAATCATAGCCAAGAAATGTAGGAACAATTTGTGTATCTTAGAATTCCTAAAATAATTTTTAGGCTCATTACAATTGCCTATATACGTTGCGTGTATACTTTTTTGTGCTTTTTTTTCTGATTATTTGACTAATAAACTGTAAGTAATTGTACCTTTCACAAAACTGCTGGTATGTGTTTGTAAGAGCAATCTATAAGCTACAATTACATGCATAGCAATGCTAAATGTGTCCACTAGCTCAAGAGAAAAAAATAGTTTTGTGGAAGCACTCAAAATCGGCTGTTTTTCCGCCGTAACGAAAGAGTTAATAGGATGCACAAAGATGTGTGCATACATCACTCGGACCATCATCTGTCATCATGTAGCACAATCTTACCAATTCCTTTAAAAGAGAAATTACTGACAGACATTTTCTGGAGATGTCAAGGTAAACAGCTCGAGTTGCGTGAATCAGTGCAGCACAATTGGTCTTCACATCGATGTAGGATACTTCGATGTCTATTAAATAAATAAATAAACCGAGAACGTAGCAGGAGATGATGTTCTTAGATACAAGAGTGTTGTCCTAAAATTTGTTTGTCCAAGGCACCTGCTCGTTCATGCTAAATATTACACTAATTTTGCATGCTATTCTACAGTCTACCTATACACTGCAATGTACACCAAGGAAACTTTCTGATGGAGGTGAAAAGCAAAAACGCCCGTGTGTACAAGATTTCGGCGTACGTTAAAAATTCCCAGGTGGTCAAAATTAATCTGGAGCCCTCCACTACGGCAAGGCTCATCGTCTTCGTTGTGTCAGCACGTTAAAACCCTACAATCAGTCAATACATGAAGGAAACAGGGTAATTAATAAAAGTTTATACCCATTCAGGTTAACCAAATGTGAACACCACATGTGAACCGTGCAATTTCCACATTTTAGTGCTCATTTGGCACTTTTTAAACATTCGCAACTGATTTCATCCCCAATTTAGCCCCAGAACTGTACTTCACTACCCTTCTACATGGCGTATGCCAGTACAACTAGTTAGACAAAAAGAACTAGCAGTACACCCTATTTGCAGTACTAGTACTCTCAAAACCACAACGTCAAAAAAAAAAGTGCTCGGTGAAAGAAATTAACCCGACTTAACAGACCTCTGAGTGGAACTGCAACACAATGCTGGGAGGATTAACGAGGGCGTTTGAAAAGGAATTATCATCATCGTTCACTGAGGGAAGCAGTTAAGTTTCGTTCGTGCTTTTCGCTAATGCCACGAGTGAAAGTGCAATGACGCTTCACCACGCATCTCACTAGCGTCCCACCGAGAAACAACGTCACTTCACCTCATCTCCCGCCAGCGCAAGAAACATGGGCAGGATGGGATTGCGGTGTACAGTACGTTTCACCTCACTCCTCACTACCGCCAGAAACGAAACGACGTGGAACGGGACATGGGATGGGAGTACACGTTTCCACTCTTCACGAAGGATGGGGAACGCTTGAGCTCGCTCTTCACTAAAGCGAAAGGAGATGCACAGGCACCCGCACACATCAAATCATTTCAAAAATAGTACTGCAACGATGCTTGTAGCAATAGCAAACACATTTCTGCACACTGGAAAGCCCTTGCACCATTTTATGCACACTGAAAAGCCCTTGCACCATTTTTCACGAGCAACACGAAAGCACTGCTTTCTCTTTGCTGCCTGCTGGGATACCGGTAGCCGGATACCGGCTCATAAAACGCAGCCTTCGAGCCTCAAACGCTGCCATCGATGATATGGAAGAGAAAGCAACCCGGCGGACTAGATACATCAAAAATGACCCCAAACGCACCGACAATCAGCTTGTTCAGTGCAAAGTTCACCAGGACCCCTCATCAAAAATGCTTGTAAGGGTTCAAGGGCTACGCCCCTTTGTATGACAAGAGTGTCAGCAGATGAGCTTGTTTTGTGCAGTTGTTTTGAGACCGGTACTTGTAAATCTGTGCTTGTAAGCAGACACCCACCCTGTGCACCCTGAGGTTGTCCGGACGTGTCGGCTGGATGCACCCCGTGGCTGGGTGAGACGGATGCTGCCGGGCCACACGAGCCGAATGGCTCCTGGTGGCTTGTGTCGGCTTGCGGCGACTTCTTGCAAACAAGCTGCGAGAAACGAGGGAGGACGATTATTAAAGCGAAAGCTTTCTTGGTGGAACCGATGGCGTCCTGTCAAAAAACTATTGCATTTCCCCGTAGACCAGTCGGTCGACCAAAAAGCTCTGATATACGATCTCTGGATTCACACGGCGCGGGCATGAAACTGGTCTTCCATTGTGTCAAAATGGTTGTTTAAAAATCGCGAAAAAGTGACGCTCTATATAAGACAATGCACACATCGATCGTGAACAAGGAGTACAATAGTGTACCTTTATCTCATAAACCACGTGTCAGTATGCATTTAGATAATTCGTAGATGCATTGAAATGAAATGAGATCAAAAATGCTCACACAGGTTCGGTCTACGTTTGTGATTTGGGTCTTTGAAGGTTTTATGATAGATTTTGGACGCACTTTTAGCTTTTGGGCTTCTCTCAACTTTCTTTAGGAACGGGTGGTAAATACTTTGTCTATTAATACAAGAAGTCAGCCAGAATTATTTCGTAATAACCGTAGTAGGCAACCAGACATACATAAACAGAGGATAGAAGAAAAAGATGTACCATGTGCACAAGTGCAACTCAAAAGCCGACAGTGAGTCATCTTGGTGAGCAGCAAAGCAGACACACATCTTGACTTTTGCCTTAATTTGTGGAAGACGGCTCAGTGAAGTCTGCCCTTACTGTCCACCCTTACTCAAAACGACATTGACCAACGGAAGACACCGTGCACGCTACTCAGAAAGCTGTTTGTAGCTTGCTTTAAGACTGTTGGTAGCTTAATGCTTAAATGCAGTTGGCCCTTTATTTTTAAAGTCAACTGGGATTAACAAAACTGGGGCTAGTGTTTGTCTGCGTTTTCACTTCAGCATCTTTGTTTGATGACATTGTGTTTGCAATTAATTCAGAAGCCCATCGGGTTGCAGCCTATGACTTGCATTTAATCCAATGTAATGTTACCAGCTATAGGTGCGGGATAGTGATGACAATAAGATCACAATGCCAAACTTTTTTCAAGTGCCATCAATGGGTGACTTCATATCTTGAGAGATGAGTTACACGTTTCAGCCCCAGCCCACATGCATTGAACAACCGTACACAATGTATACTTCCACCACCGGTGTTTCCATTGTTGCTTCCTGGCTTCCACTGCTTACCATAACAGTTCATCTTGCATGTAGAAACCCAGTGGTTTCACCACGACTCCTTTGGGAGTCAAGCACAAAAGCCAAGCCAAGCACAAAAACAGCTGACACCAACCTCTGGCGGCTAAAGAATTGCAGCGTACATCAGTTCATTGGGGCAGGTTAGTAATTCCAATACCTTCTCTGCTCAAGTACAGAACTGAAAACTAAACTACACCGGATATTGGTGGCTCAGTGATTTTTCTTCAGCCTGGAGTGATCACTTTGCATTTGCACACAGGGCAAGCAACACAGGCCACCATCCCGCTCCTCCCATTCTGTGACGTGCGCAAGAACTTACACTAGCTCGTTTGCGAATGTGCACGGCTTTCTGCTCCTTGAAGGTCATTTTTAGTCTCTCTGGGCTGTCCGCTGTCTGTAAGATTGAAAATGAGGGACGCGCTGGGCCCCTCGTCGTCTCCTAAACAGCCCACCGTGAGATCAAAGCTTTGCCAATTTTTCTAAAAAGTACAGGACTGGACCAGTGTCTCTAAAGAACTCTGTGGGAGCATGCGGAACATCATCACCATCGTCGTCTTATTTTTCATTACCACTAGTTTTTTTTTTAATCATCTGGCATAGCAAGCCCGGCGCCTTTGTTAAACCAACATCACCAGTGACATTAACCCTTTGATACCAAGCGCTGCTTAGGAGCAACAACCCAAATATCTTTTTCTCCTGGGCTTTGTGAGGTTTTGGAAATTAAATGCAACATGTTGACAGACGAAGGTACCCGAACCTTCAAAAAGTGGAAAAGACAGGGCAGCACATCTGTTTGCCTGCTATTAACCCAGACTTGTTTCTGTGTGCCGACTCACATCAAGCCCAACAGCTCGATGAGCTCGTGACAGGAAAGCGAAATTGTGTGATTTCGTTGTTACTACAAATAATAGGTACAAAAACTTTACGTTTATAGTCTCTACTTGAACCATAAACCATGCTGATCAAGGCAGCATTTCGTTCGACTGATATATGAAGCAGGAAGTGCCCAGTGTCACCCAGATGTAAAACCTCATCACGTCGTTCCTAATGAACCTAATTTTTTTTCTAACTTCAAATTTGTGATGTCCGGTGTCCGTTTAGATCATTAGTTTTTGCAATCTTAAGCAAAAAATTAACGTTTTGGGCATTAACGGGGTTAAAGTTTTGGACATCAAATCGTGCTCCCTCCCTCTGTCTCACAGCGGAAAATGAGATGAGCAAAGCTTAGGAACTCAGTTTTCGTTGATCCCAATGTGACGACGACCTGCTTCGTTAATTTGTGAAACTGCGGTCTCCACACCAATGCGGGTGCATGGGTGGGAGAGGGGGTGCGGGTGTACTGACCTTGAGCACGGTGTAGAGGAAAAAGACGACCACCCCGATGGTGTAGAGCGGCATCACCAGGTTCATGGCGCCGCCCGTCTTGGCAGCCTGGCGCGGGGGCTGCCTCATCGAAGGGTGCGGGAAGGGCTGCAAGCAGAGCCTCCCCGTCAGGCAACGAGCGAACCTTAAAAAACTATCGTATTTTTGCGCGTATAACATGCACCAAAAACGCAAAAATTTCAGTGGCAAAGTAGGGGTAGGGATAATACGCGGGTTTTTTTCTTTAGTGCAGCTTCACGGCAATGCGCGTTGTGCCGTGAAGCTCCCACACAGTAACACTGACTAAGCCTTGCAAGGCAGCGACTGCACAAAACATACACAAGGTCAAGGAAGAAAAAACACGAGCGAAAAAAAAGAAAAAAAAAACACAAACATGGATGGACCCGAAAATGACCCTGTTAACAACAGTGAGGACTGCGGCTCAAGTGATAGCTCTGGTGACAGTAGTAACACTGCATGAATTGTGACTTTCACCTTGCAGTCAGTGTATTCTGCTTGCCAAATATACACTTTTTCTGTCTACATACTGTTGCTTGAGCAGTAGCTTTGGTGCAGCCTTTCGTGTATCAAATGTGCGGGCAATCACGACGATTTTTTTTTTTTTCCGGCTGGCTGAAAGTGGGGGAGCGGATTATATGCAGGGGCAGGTTATACGTGTAAAAATACAGTATTCTTCAGGGAGTGTACCACAAAAAAACCTAGTCAAGGGTTTGATGACAGTTCATCTGGTCATCAATGGGAACTGACCAAGCATGAACAAGTGTTCAACTGTTGGAACTGCACATGGGTCCCTTGTTCGCAGTGAACAAGGAACCCGTATGCGGTTCCAAATGCTGAAAACTCTTTAATACTTGGTTGGCATGAACATTTCATTTCTTCGTGAAGAAACATGAAGATTTGTTACTGCAACTTCTGCGTGTGCTTCTTTGCTGCAGCTCCTTCTTATAGGGGAACTGCAGGTCCCTCCAATATGGGTGTAAGATTCCTCTGCAGTTGCTCAACTCCACGAGTTGAGCAACTGAAGAACAATGCCTGGATTTCAGACAGAAAAAAATCACTCGCTATGATGAAACTCTGCAGAATGAAAGCATCCGCAAGGGATGTGGGAGGCTACTTTTCCAGTGCGTACGGGAAGTGCACGCAAAGGGAAAGGTGGGGAGGGAACCAGACTAAATTATATTTGTTACATTTCACCGAAGAAAATTAGTGAATGGGGGGCTGTACAATCAAGACCTTTTGAGAATTTCGCGAGGCTTATGTGCACTGCTCTCGTCATATGTAAAGTGTCACCCTATGTTGCAAAGTGAGGCGAAAGTAATTCCATTGTGTACTGTCAATTAGGAAGCAAATAAGGGCAAATAAATGCTGAGTAAAACTTTTTTTTTCCGCATAAAACTTCAATTAGCTTCAAAGTCCCAAAGGCTGCCACTGAATGCCTTAGGCCATCTGTTGTCACTGCCTTATACAACCTGATGGAACCCTATACGCATGTTACAAAATTTGATCTGGTTGGCAAGAAGATGACATCGAAGTAAGAGGCTTTGTTAAACAAAAAAGTTTTGTTAAACATTTAGTAGCTTGAGTAAACACCCGACAGAAATAAAACCTTGAAAAATGAGGGTCAAACACAACATAGGCTTAACCTGAGCTACACAGATAAATGCAATCATAATTTATCCCAGACAAGAGATTGTAGGCTTCAATACAAGATAAGTACACGATTATAAGCTCTTGCACACTCTCATGAGCCAATAAGGCCGCTGTGAGAGCATGCTCCGGTGTGATACGTGAAAGCACTCACACGGCCCCTGGAGTACTCTGGGCTGTGGGCCTGCCCTGGCAAGTGTGACTGTGCTGCTGGACGACCGGGGACCGACCCTGCAGACAGGAGACGCCAGTCGTCAGGCTACGGTCAGCCTCTCTCCTGCTGTTCTTAAAAAAACTGTATTTTGAGCCTGGTGAGAGCCACCACAGCCGTTGACAAATGCCAACAACAAGGCCGGCCGCCAAACAAGGAAGGCATGGCTGTCACTCAAGAGACCCACAGTCCACTCAGTGACTCTTAAAGAGACAACAAAGGCTAATTACAAGTTTGGGTCAATAAAAAGACTGTCGTACCGATAACAATGGCGCCAATTTTATCATAAAGTTAAAACCAAGATATTAGAGAAAACGGGTGGAGCAGTGGCGACTAACGATTTCCCGCGATTTCTCCACGCCGTCCCACATCAGCATCGGCACGATTTCGCCTTGAGGTGAGAAAAAAACTGCCCATTTCTTGCAGGAGAGGGGAGAGGGAGAGGGAGAGGGGCAATTGTTCTGGTGCGGCTTGTAGACGGGGCAGGTGCCCCTTTTGCACCCACCTGCCGACACCCACGAAGTCACGAAATCTTGTTTGTGCGATTGGTGGCTGCCGACTTGAGCCACTGCCAAGGAACATGACTCGGCGATTACAGCGGTTCCATTTGATCGTATCACTTGAATGCTGGCGTGCAGTTAACTTAACACACCAATTGCTATGTTTTTGTGCTGCCCCACACGACGCTCCTCCTGCCCATATTATGTCACTGTACGCGGAATTTGAAATTTTTTCAACATCTCTCGTGTTTGTTTTTTTTTTCTGTTAAAAAATGTCTTTCATATGGCTGAAATGAAGCTGAGCGTGTTACTAAACGAGGGGTCTTCCAAATCGAACGAAGTTGTATTTTGTCGTATTGGCCCCTTTAAGAGCCTCTTCATGACCTTTAGGTCCCTCTTGACCGCGGTACACGTACCGGCGATACTGAACGGAAAGTTTATGTGACGGATACTTGGCGCACGCATGTCTCCTCTGCTCCAATGAGGAGAAACGAGATGCCTCGGTGCAAGCGCTACCTTCTTAACTTCCTTCGCACCACTACGTGCGTGACACGAAAGTGAAACTTCTGTTGCTAACAACGACATACAGTTCAAAGCTTTAGCAGCATTAAGAGGTGTCTGCTGTGCCGATAAATCACCCAATGCCTCTCTGTGCTGGCACAACCAAAGCGTTAGAAGTCACGAAGGAAAGAGTTTTATAGGGAGTGCTGCGAGGGCCCTTGAAGTGCCAGCAAAGAATCAGTGTCGACTTTCTTTGAACGAACAGCGCAGGCGGTAATCATATGTGGTGCACAACAGAAACACTACATAAAATTTGTTTGTTACGCATATACAGCTGTATCAAAACTGCGGGGATCATCATGGCAATATGTCCGCGTGAACACAGGCATTATCACCATTAATTCCTGAAGCCCACCCGGGTTAAATTTATAACTCATTTACAAGGCAGTTGACAGCTAATTGATAGTGAACACTTTTTTTTCCACACAGTAAGTAATAAACCATACAACCACCCCCATATGCACAGTCGGATATTTCTTTACACATACGCAAGTGCACTTGAGGCACTCATTCTGAGAAAAAAATTCAATAATGAAAAAAAAAAAGAAGAAACAGCCTGCATGCTTCTCTTTATAGACATATCACAGGTTTCGTATACCCCTGCACAATCTTAGTCCCTGTCCAAACACTAAACAAAACAGAGTTGACCCCGACGATGTAATGCACTGCCGTCATCGACCTCTCGTAGAAACTTCTTTTCTTCGTATTAGTTTTCACTAGAGTTCCCCCATAGCTCACTGCGGGAGCCATATAGAGGAATAACTAGTTGGCAAGGTCCTCGGAGGCGTTGCCAAATCACCCCCCTACCCGGCTGGGTAAAACTGATTGGTTGTGCGCTTTGACGGGCCGCCACGTCGTCTGCTATGTACAGCAATGCAGTCGGCCCTGTCTATTTTTGCGACAATATTCTCACCACAAACGACGGTCAAAATTGTATTTCGCCTCCAATGCAATGTGCCTTCCTGTGAGCCCTCGTACAAGTGCCGCAAAACGATACTAGTCTGACTGACCGCGCCGCAAGAGAACTGCCAAACTTCCCTGACCTAACACATCAATACGTCCTGTGGAGGTTTACCGATCTGCGCTTAAAGCAGCAATTCGCGAAGGAAGTTAAGAGATCGGTAGAAAGGAATTCACACCGCAAGCGAAAGCTGGCTGTTTTCAGTGCGAGAACGTACAAGGGATAGCGGGAACGCTTACCATCCAGGCCTTCGTGTTGGGTCTTTGAGAAAGCCGCCTGCATCATGGGATAAAACACTTTGGGCCACAGGACGGTGAAGCAACCGACGACAATGGCAAGCACCGCGATGCTTTTTCCGACGCCAATATCGGAGTTCGCCATCTTTGGGAGCCACATAAAGGACGGAAGAGGCCGTTGCTAGGCAACCAAGCACTAAAAGTACAATAGTGATGATAATGGTCAATGACTTCTTCCTTGAATCGGGGTAACGGCCTGCGCCATCTCGCCTACAGCTAACCTACAAATCTTATTTCTCTAATCCTACCCTCCCGCTATCTCGTGCTGTAATATGACCCTTTATCGACTCATTTCCGGTTTCTGATGGGTGAGGCCGCTTAGGGGCTCGGGCTGTCGGCGTCTAAGCCCTCATTCACACAGCCGTCACCTTCTCCGTCACGGCAGCGTCACGTCAAGAAACCGCGACGGAGACGTAAACGAGTAGCGTTTGTACTGGAGCTCTCCGTCAGATTACAGGGTCGTCTGCCTAGTGCTGAGTTTAGCCTAGAATTGAGCGTTTTAGGGGCGAAGCTCCTTAAGGCGTGGGTCTGTCCATCCTCGACGTATGTATGTAGCCACCTCTAGTTTAGTTCTTGGATTGTTTACTAGATGGCGTGGCTACCTCTAGTTTAGTTCTTGGATTGTTTACTAGATGGCGGTACTTGTATATGATGAAAAGATGCGTTTGGATTGTTTACTAGATGGCGTGGCTACCTCTAGTTTAGTTCTTGGATTGTTTACTAGATGGCGGGGAGCGTTGCAATAGATGGCGGGGGCGTTGCTGCGCCATCTGGTGCGGGATCGCGGGAGCGGCGTCCGTGGAGCGGTCTCCCTATGTGACAGCTGCTGCGACTGCGTGCGACTACGTGCGAAGACGTCGGGACCACCGGGACGCAATATGGTACGCCGACAGTCGTGCTTTGTGCTGTGCCGTGATCCGATGTCTGTGCATGCCGGCTAGGCCTCACGTGGCTCGACAAGCGCGAAGCCATCGCTTCTCCGCCAAGTGGCGCCCCCAGGTGAGATAGAGGATAACAACTCGGCTGCGCCTCTCCGGATGTTTGATACGCGGCGCTGGGAGACTGCCAAGCAAGGAGGGCGCGCAGTTTGAGTGCCTCGACAGCGTCATGGGGGGATGCAGAAAGAAAAAGCAGGTACGGGACGGTACCTGTGAGTGTGGACCAGATGTGAAGTGTGATCATTGTGGGAGATGGGTCTACCTGGATGAGACTCCCTATGACGACGTGTCCGCAGCAGCCGATGGCGGAGCCTATGTCTGCAGCCTGTGTACCCGACTCTCTACGCTGGAGGAGAGGATGGCCACCACCAAAGTTGGAGCGGAATCCATGGAACACCAGACAGCGGACGAATGGCGGCGAGACGTGGAAGCGCTAGCGGCCCGCTTCGAAGCCCGCTTCGAGGCTTTGGAAGACCGCTTCCAGAAGGAAGTAGGTGCGCGAGAAGCCCTGCTCGAGGAGGCCGAGACTCTGCGGCGTGCAGTAATTCAATTGCCAGTTCCTGGACACCTCCAATCCCAAGCAGCCAGCGCAGCAGCAGAGAGGCCAGGCGGCAACGCAGTCGATATGATCAACTCCTGTCCAGATGCCCAAGAGCCCCGAGGGGATATGGAGATGGAAGGTGCTAGGAGGGCACCTGACACACCTATGTCTCCCGAGGACGAGAGACCTGTTGGGTCAGTCCAGAGCAACGCTTCTGACACGACAGCGAGCGTAGATGGAGGGCGGTTGACTGACGGAGGATCGCCGGACACACTGGGGACACCTAGAAACACAAGCCAAAGCCTCCATCCCCAAGAAGCAGGGATGAGTGCACGGGTGAGTGGGCGTGCCGATCCGGAATACCAGGCAGCTGATCGCTCTGACGACCGCTTACGCGTACAAGCCAAAGACACCAAGGGCAACCGGGCAACGAATGGTGGTGGAGGCGACACCAAGCGCAGAGACCGTGGAAACACAAATGCTGGCACACAAGGTGGCAAGGAAGTTGGACCAACTGGAACACAAAGTGTCGGAAGCAACAAGGGAGTTGGACCAACGGGAACACAAAGTGTCGCAAGCAATCTCCGGGGAAAAGCCCCTCCCTCTGAACCTCAATGTGAAGTATGGGTTGTGGGGGATGGCAACGCCCTTAGACTGGGAAAAGCTCTCCGAAAGCAGGTTACCAAGCATACACGGGTGAGCGTCCGCTTCCGGCAAAACGCAACTGTGGACTGGGTACAGCACTCCCTTCGGTCGGGCAGTAAACCTCCACACCAAAAGCGGCGAATAATAGTTTTACATGTTGGTATGACCGATCTTCTGAGAGGTGCCGAACCAGAGGCCATCGTTCAGTCCGTTGTAGAGGGTGCAGCCCACTGTGCACCGGCCCTGGCAGTCTGTTCCGTGCCGGAAGTAACAAAACGAGGGAAGGAGGTCCAGGCAAGGGCAATGTTGCTCAATGCGAAACTCAAGAAGGCCTGTACCTCCCTCAATGCAACTTTCGTAGACCTCAGCACTGTGTTGGATGGAGAGCAAAGGACAGCCCGAGATGGTATACACTACCTTGCTGACACAGCCCGGCAAGGTGCGGCCAGGGTACTGCAGATGTCACGCCCTTTTTTAGGTGGGAAAGAGCGCATCCCGAATCGACACCCCAAACCCGACGGAGCACAGCCACGAGGCCCAAACGACGACAAGACGGCAATGGAGGCCCAGAGCCCCCTTGCGCCGACTGCTGCCGCCCCATCAATGTTCGAGGAGACAGGGGTCCAGGCGAATGCATGGGCCAAGAGCTTACCCGGCCCGCCGCCTTTTGTGCCAGAGTCACCTCACCCCTTCCCTTTGACCTTCAGTGGCAGTCCACTCAGGCCGCCGCATCCGCCTCCTCCAGGCCAGCGCTATCGTCAGCAGGAGCCAGCCGAGCAGAAACCCAAGACTGCGCCTGGCCAACTGGAACCGAGTGGCGTGGAGGCGGCACCGACGGAGAGAAGCAACAACATGCCACCACCGCAGCCGCAGTGGCTAAAGCCCTCCATCACGGACAGGGCCGCTTTGGAGCAGTATGGAGGAGCTTTAGCAGTGGCCGACACCCAGTGCACCGCTGCTGCACTTTCCTCAAGTACAAATCCCGCCTCAAGTGCCGCTCCCATGGGGCCCTGCAATCACGACACAACCGCCGCAGTATACAGGGTGTCCCAGCTATCATGCACCAAGATTTAAAAAAAGAGTAAAGGCGTAACTCGAAAGAAACCAGGTGCATAATGTTTGCAGTACTGTGAAGAAGCGGACAGTATTTTTTTCTTTAATGAGACTTAATTAACTAATTGTAATTAATTATCTAACTCGAGAAATAGTACTCTCCTAATCACTAAAGTGTCAATGAGGCACTTGAAGGTAACCACGAGGGGCATCTAACTGCGGTATTTTCAGCGATGAACTAATTGCGTACACATTTATTCTGACTGATAAAGAAAACCCGCGAAATATGAAAAATACCACGTGACGGCGCCTCCGCGCGCACCGTAAAGCAACGCCCTCAAACAGGCTGCCTCTGAGTTAGCCAGAATGAAATAGACAAAAGAAAGAAAGAAGAAATCGCAACCGAGTTTGTTCCTTATCTGCACACGCGTCCCGCGAATCTTGCTGCTGCTGCTCCTTCCATGCATGCTATTATCAAGGTGATGCGCTGTCTCTTCGGGCGGGTAACACGCGAAGCAGTTGCTTTCAATCAGCTTTGTTTGGGGACGCTGCTTTACAATGCGCGCGTAAGCGTCGTCACGTGGTATTTTTCATATTTCGCGGGTTTCCTTTATCAGTCAAAATAAATGAATACGCAATTAGTTCGTCGCTGAAAATAGCGCAGTTAGATGCCCCTCGTGGTTACCTACAAGTGCCTCATTGACACTTTAGTGATTAGGACAGTATTTCTCGAATTAGATAATTAATTACAACTAATTAATTAAGTCTCATTAACGAAAAAATTACTCTCCGCTTCTTCACAGTACTGCAAACATTATGCACTAGGTTTTCTTCGAGTTACACAATTTCTCTTTTTTTAAATCTTGGTGCATGATAGCTGGGACACCCTGTATACACACCCCACACCGAGCACAACTGCTACCAGCATGGGGACAAGCTCCCCTATGGAACCCACACCCAGCGCTCAGCAGTGTTGTGGAGGAACTGGTGCGTCACCATCTCATGAGGGCCACCCACGTTCCCCAATAGCAAAAGCCGGCATTGCCTTGCAGCTCCGCCGGGGGGTGGTCACGCATCGCGGAAACCCTCGGAAACGCCTTGATGGCCGAATGACAGAAGAGCCGACTGGCCAAAGGGCCGCCGAGTGGCGAAAGAGCCAAAGGCAGACGGGCCATGCAGGTGAGGTCTCAGGCAGACAACGACTTCGTGGACGCCGAAACCGCCATCGCCACACCCACCGCCATCGCCGCACCCGCTGCGCACGTAAACCAATGCAAAACGTTGGTTTCCTCAACCTGCATGGAGCGCGTAAATGCGGAAAGTGGGAGGAACTTTACAAGGTGCTGCACGACGAAAGTATGATGGTGTACGCGGTCGCCGAGACACACCTCATTGGCGCCGAAGAGCCACCGATCCACCCTCATTGGCACTGGTCAGGGCAGAACCGCGCTCCAAATGGCCGCAAAGGAGGCGGTATCGGGTTGCTATGGAGGGCCGGTACCTCATGGACCAGGCTCGACTGTCCATGCAGTGAACACATGTGGGCGACTGGTGACATCCTGGGTATCCCGGTCCTGCTTGGGGTAGCCTACCTTGCGGTCGACCGAGGCCACAACACGGGGAATGCGCAAGTTATGCAGTGCATCAGAGAGGATGTCGGCCGGTGGGCAGCGGATAAAGAGGTGTTGCTGCTGGGTGATTTCAATGGCCACATCCAGCCCCTGGACGGCTATCAAGATCCAAACGGGGACCTCATGCTCCAGACAGCTCAGCAGCTGTCACTCGAGGTGCTGAATCTGCGACCGGACTGTGAAGGTGAATTTACGTGGTGCGCCAGGAGTAGCCGCAGCTGCATCGACTACGCGCTAGTATCCCACAAGCTGGCGCGACACGTCCAGCACGTCCACATCGATGAAGCGGGACAGTTCAGCGTCAGCAGCGACCACAACCGCATAAAGGTCAGCTTCACCACATCTGCTTCGAGGAAGCGGCGCAGGGAACAACGGGAGCCTTCCCGGCGGTTTCTCCCTTCCTCAGCGTACGAGGCTGTAGCACAGGAATTCGAGCTGCGTCTACAAGCTGCACCACCAAAGAACTACGAAGAGTACGTGGGGGAACTGCGGCGCATCATGCACGCCTATGAGATTCGCTCCAACTCGCGAGGGGGGGTGCGGCGCAAAGGCTGGTGGGACGAGGAGGTGAAGACGGCACTGACCGCGCGTCGAGCGGCCAATCGCCAGCACCGGGCTGCGGTGACGGCAGCACTCCCCACGAGCCAGTGCCAGATGTTGTGGGAGCAGTACCTAGAGCGCAAGCGGACCATGCAGCAGGCTGTACAATGGAAGATCGCGGCTCATGATCACGCCCAGCTGCGGTCCATAACTACTGCCGGGCGAAAAAAGAGTCAAAAGTTTTGGGCATACGTGTCAACACTTGACCGGAAACCCACGCCACCAGAGCTCCGGGATGAAACCGGCGAGCCCGTCAGGGACATTGTGGAACACCTCACCCGACACATGGCACAGCTGTACGACCCCTTGCCGCCCAGTGCAACTGAAGAGCGAAGTGAAGAGTCTGCTCCACACTGCAGTATCGCGGACACTTACGAGTGCGACTGGCAGGTGTCTCGGCGCGCGCTGGACCGCGCACTTGCCGGAATGAGCTCGAGCACGGCCCAGGGTCTGGACGCAATACCGGCGGGCTTGGTTAAAAGCCTAGGGAATGTGGCCCGCGACACACTGGCCCTTATTTTCACCGCAATCATCGCCGGGGAGCTGGTTCCAGCCGACTGGCAGTGCGGCCGCGTGCGCCTCGTCCGCAAGAAAGGTGGGGATGCTGGCAACATACGGGACTACCGACCCATCACGGTGACTAGCGTAATGTACCGCCTCTTTACCCTTGTGGTGAAAAGCTGGATGAGTGCCTGGGCGGAGGGCTCCGGGGCCCTGACGGAGCTACAGAATGGCTTCCGATCCAATCGCCGCCTGGAAGACAATCTGTTCACCCTGAGCCAGACAATTGAACTGGCACGGAAGGAGTCACGTAGTCTCTTCGCGTGCTTCCTCGACGTCGCGAAGGCGTACGACAGCGTCCCCCACGAGCCGATGCTCAACCGAATGTCGGCCCTGAGTATGCCACAAACACTGGTGGACATCCTGCGCAGGCTGTACGAGAACAACACCGTTGTGGCCTGCCTAGGCGACTCCCAATCGCAGTCGGTACCGGTACGTCGGGGTCTGAAACAGGGCTGTCCGCTCTCCCCCCTGCTCTACATGTTGTATGTATCGGGGCTGGAGCAAAGTCTGATCGACTCAGGACTAGGTTTCCCGTTCAAGTTCCTGTACGAGGGACTGCAACATACTTGGGTGCTGCCTGGACTGGCCTTCGCGGATGATCTGGTGCTCCTGGCAGAAACCATCCCTGACATCCAGCGGCTCATCACCCTGAGTGCCACGCATCTCTCCCTGCTTGGCCTCTCCTTCAACCCCAAGAAATCCGCGGTGCTCCAGTTCTCCGGAAGTCCAGGAGTGAACACCGTGCTCCTGCCAAACGACGACACCATCCCCTGGGCGACCGAGTACCGTTACCTTGGGGTGATACTCTCCTCCTCATCGGATCTCCTGGGGGCTCACGAAGAACACCTCAGGCAGGCCTGCCGAAGAGCCAGTGCTGTGCTCCGCCGGAGGTCATTGTGGGGGTGCAACAGATACATCCTCGTTCGTGAGCTGTGGAAAGCGGTCCATGTCCCAGCACTGACCTTTGCCAACGCAGTGGTGTGCGTCTCATCCAGCACCCGAGCGTGGCTGGAGCGTGGCCAGCGCGAGGTGGGACGCGTGGCGCTCGGTTGCCATGGTCGCGTGGCCGTTGAGGCCATCCAGGGTGACCTGGGATGGTCATCTTTCGAGGCCCGAGAAGCAAGCAGCAAGCTGGCCTTCGAAGCTCGACTTCGGCGCATGGACGATCAGCGATGGGCGCGACGCATCTTCCGCTACATGGGCTTCAAGGGCACCCAGACTGTGTGGACCTCCCGAGTGCACACGCTCAGCCGCAAGTTCGGCTTTCTTGCAGAGCCGCTACAGACAGGTGCCCAGAAGCCGAGCCACGTGGCGCGGAAGCGTGTACGCGAGGCAGAAACAGGCCAGTGGCGCTCGGCCATGCTATCCAAGTCCACCCTGGAGCTGTATCGCTCCTACAAGTCCACCCCAGCAGCGGAGCTGTTTTACGACAACGACACTGGGAGTGCACTGCTCTTCGAGGCCCGCGCGGGAGCACTCCGCACCCTCCTCTACCGTCAGCGCTTCGACCCATCTGATGATGATGATGATTAAAGGCCTCCCCTTTGAATCGGGGTGATGGCGTGCGCCATCTAGCCTATCTTAGTAGTTTGAATTGAAATTTAGTCCCTCAACTCGGATTTCTTTTTACTTCTGCCCTGCCGCTACCCCTGGCTGGCGATGTTATTTTATCGACTTCCCTGCTTTTTTTCCACCAATACTCTAGCCGCTGCTTAGTAATACCTACTGCTGACCAGTTAATGCTTCCATCTATTGCGAAGCCCAGTGCCTCAGGAAGTAGGACTTTTCCCCCAATTCTATCCGGCTGAATCTTTTGGCATCCTATTACTATGTGGTCGATTGTTTCTTTATCCCTGCCACATACAACACATGTCTCATCCTGGGACGAATATTTGCTCATGTAAGTTCGAGTTCTCAAGCAGCCAGCCCGCGCCTCAAAGAGCAACGCACTACCTTTATTGTTGTCATAAAAGTTCTCTTTCCGGATCTCTTTTTTGCTTGCTTTGTAGATTCCCAGCGATCCCTTCTTTTCCATCCTCTCTTTCCACATGAGCGTCTCTGTTTCCTTCACTTGCTTTTTAACTGCCCCCCCTTGTTTATTTGCCGCGGTCAAGGTATATTTAGTCGCCAGCTTTCGCGTCCTCTTCCGCCATTGGGTGTCCACACTTTTAAGGTACACGTACCTGTGCACTCTGGCTGCCCAGTTCTTCTCATCTAAATGTCTAAGCCGCTCCTCAAAACGTATCTTACTTTGCGCTTCCCTCGCCTCAAATGAAGCCCAACCCATATCGCCTTGTACCGCCTCATTTGTAGTCTTACTGTGAGCTCCCAGTGCTAATCTGCCGACTGCCTTTTGGTTAACCTCCAGTCCCGACAGGATATCGGACTTTAAGCATAATACGGCATTAGAGAACGTGAGCGCCGGCACCATTACCCCTTTCCAGATGCCTCGCACTACCTCGTACTTATTGTATCCCCAAAGTGCTCTATGTTTCATTACTGCTGCATTTCGTCTCCCTTTCAGTTTGAGGTGTTCTTCATGGGCATTCAGGTAGCCTTTTCCTTCATTAAGCCAGATCCCCAAGTATTTGTACTTATTTACTAATGGTATGGCTTCCTGTTGAATTCTTATTGGTGCTGTATGAGCTTCCTCGTTGAACACCATGACTCCAGATTTCTGTGGGTTAAAATGTAGGCCTAGGTACGTTGCCTCATCACCACAAATGTCGGCCAGTTTTTGAAGGTCTTCCGCATTATCTGCCAGCAACACTATATCGTCCGCGTACATCAATCCCGGAATCCGTTGCTCCACCAACTCTCCATTGCTTCGGTACGACAAGTCAAAGCCTAATCCACTCTCCTCCAATCGTCTTTCCATTCCTCTAATGTACAGTGTGAACAGCAATGGCGAAAGGGGGCACCCCTGTTTTAAACCTCTTCGAATGTACACGGGCTCTGTGCCTGTACGCCCTTCCCATGTAATATGCGCCTTGTTATCCTCATATATTGCCCTTAGCAGCCCCACAAATTCTGACCCAATCCCCTCTTCTTCCAGTATATGCCACAGCAATCCCCTATCTACGTTGTCATAGGCTCCCTTTATGTCCAGAAACAGTAGCCATGTTGGTCTGCCCTGTGCTGCCGAAATTTCGATGGTCTGGGTTATTACGAAAATATTGTCTTCTAAGCGTCGACCCGGCCTAAATCCATTTTGCAGTTCCCCTAAAATACCGTTACTTTCCACCCACTTCAACAACTCGACTTTGATGGCTTGTATAGCTAATCTATAGAGCACTGACGTGACTGTAATCGGCCTGTAAGAGCTCGCCTTGTCCTTCTCTCCCTTGCCTTTATAAATCAAACTCATTCTGCTTTCGCGCCATTGCGTGGGAATCCTCTCGGATTTTATAGCGCGCTCGATGGCTCTATACAAGTGCGTCTTTCCCGCTGGTCCCAAATGGTTGATAATCTCTATTGGGATACCATCCGGTCCTGTTGCCGTACTTTTGGGAACACTGTGTTCTGCCTTTTTCCAGTCCAAAAATTCGATATTAAATTTTTATCTGTCGCTCTTCTATTGGCCACATGTGTCCGGGTAGCCGATATCTCGCGTGTTTGGCCGAAAGTATTTGCTATGACTCCATGTAGGTATTTTAATGCGCTGTCCCCCAGGAGAACGTTACCGTCCCCGTCCTGTATCTGAGTCTGCACCTCTTTAGTCGTCGTTCCCAATGCTTTTAAATGATTCCAGAATTTTTGGGGGGCGCTCTTATCCTTCTTACGTATACCTGATACCCATTTCTCACTCGCAGTTTTAATCTTTGCTTGTACTAGTTTTTGCACCTCAAATTTCTTTTCTCGGTACCGGCTCCACCGTAACTGCACCTCTTCATCCTGATATCCCATTTGTTTTGCCTTTCTGTGCAATCTAGAAGCCCGTTGTCGCTCTTCAATAGCCAGTTTAATTTCCTTGTCCCACCAGCTTCGTGGTTTCCTTTTACCCCTCCAGCGGTTTTGTTTCCTTACGTTATATATTTCCTTCTGTATACAACTCACAACCTCGTCATATTCCCACACCTTCGTGGGCTGGGCCTCTAATTCTCTTTCGATGCTATTGACGATGTCTGCTATCTGCTTTTCGCTCAATTTCGGGAGCCCAACCTCCGGTGTTTCCTGCCTAGCCCCTCCACTGTCAAATTTCAGGATTATACGCCTGTGGTCGCTGCCCAGGCTGTTTTCTCCTTCTTCATCTATCGTCATTTGGTTCAACCGCTCGTACGTGTGCTCTGAGACCAGGCCGTAGTCTATGCAAGACTGTCTATTGCCGCTTTGCCACGTTATCTGCCCGTCGCATTTATGCTCCCGGTTAACTATTACCAGTTGCTGTTCTTCACACATATCTAGAACCATTGAGCCGTTATAGTCCGTATATCCATCTAGATCCTCAATGTGGGCATTTAAGTCGCCTACTAATATCACCTCGCCGGATTCTTTAAATTTCTTTATGTCCTTCCTGAGGCAGTCCACCAACTCTTTATTTTGTTCTCTGGCGTCATTCCCTGTCCACAGATAGGCCACTCCCAACCGTGTCTTTTTTCCACCCACCGTTCCACAAACCCATAAGTGCTCCTTACAGCCCTGATTCTCCCTTTGCCAATTCCCTCCTCGCCTAATCAACATGCCCACGCCCCCACCTTTCCTCTCTCCCGCTGCCCTGTTGCACCCCACCCATACGTAGTCATCCATCACTGGTGGCTCCTCCATATCTCTCAGGTGGGTTTCAGTCAGGGCGTACACGTCAATTTCTTCTTTCTCGAGTTGGGTTTGTATCTCAATCCATTTTTCCCTGCTTGCGGCCGCCTTGCATGTTTATATAACTAATTTTAGTTCCACGGTTTATTTTCCTTTTCTTTGCTTTACGTTTCCGCCGCCGTGCATCAGTGCCCCCTCCTTCCTGTCCTTCGCTACCGCCTCCACTCAGTCCGCCTTCTTCTTGAACGTTCGGGGCCCCCCTAAAAAAGCCACTGCGCGGGCTGCCAGTCGGTGCCCTACAGGCTCAGCTAGACGGCCACTGAAGTGTATGCCGTCGAACACAAACGCCCCGTTGCGGCCTGCACGGACCAGGTCCCGGTTCAGGTTGACCACCTCAAACTTCATCGTTTTACCCAGGGTCCAAAGCTCCCTGTTTGCCGCAACCACCGCCCTTTCTACGTGGACCCCTTGTTTCTGCACCTCCGGCACCGTGCAAACCGCAATCTGCACATCCTCCGAGACCGCCCTCAGCTCGGTGACCCCCTTCGCAATCTGCTTTGCGAACCCTCCCCCGCGTCCCTGCAACACATCGTTCACACCCCCCATTATCACTACCAAGCTGCGGTCCTCCATTCTATCCCACAGTTGCCCCTTTGCCTGTTGCATTACTTCCCCGACTCTTTTTCCGGGAAGCTTACTCACCTTCACGCGTTCGTCGTCTCCCACCCTCCCCTTAATCACCTCTCCCATCCTGGCCATGTTGGAGTCGCCGACAACTATGACTTGGCGCCTCCTCTCGCCTTTAACCGGCCCTTTTGCAGGTGTTCGGGGGCTACTGTGGTTGACCACGGCAGCAAACGACCTGGCTGGCGATCCACCACTTTCCGGCGAAGCCTCGGTGCTTTCTTTGCGACCCGAGTCCGCTCGGCGTTGACGGACACCGCTCTTGCGAGCAGCATCAGTCGCTCCCTGTGGCTCTGCTTTCTTGCCGGCGTGCCGCTCATCGTGCTGATGCCGCGCACTCACGTCATCTCCTACCGCCGGAGTGACGAGCTCTTCCACCCGCTTTTCCAACTGGGCCTGCCTTTCTCGCGCTTCGCCCAGCTCGGCCATCGTGCGCACCAACTGGGCGGTCTTCGCCTGCCCCGCCTTGTCAAGCTCGGTCACTCGCGCCTCGAGAGCCATCCGCGCTTCCCTTTCTTCCCTGAGGTACTCCTCCAGCTCCTTCACCCTATCGACAGCAGTGCAAAGTGCCACCTGCTGAGCCTGCGGGGAAGCACAGGAGAGTGCAGAGCACGTGATCGCCCATTGTGCTGTGTTGTCGCCAACCCACCCAGAGGGCACCACTCTACCGCAAGCGTTGGGACTCGAGACCTGCGACAGTGACACCAGATCTACGTTGGTGACGACGTCGAAGGAAAGACTGCACCAGTGGTGGTGGCGGACCCGGCAACTAGGGCCCAGAGACAAAGGTGCTGCATGCGGTGTCACTGACTCATAGGGACCCCGTGATTCGTGCAGGCAGTACCTGCCCTAGGCCATGCCTATCCTCCCCTCTGAAAATCTCCTTTTTGTAGATATAGTTTATAGTCCTGTAGATAAGTGACGGCTAGGGTGCCAAAGGTGTGCCCACCCGATACAAAGGGGATAGCCACATCATCATCATCATCATCATCAAATCCGTTCGCTGTTGGCGCGCGCTCGGAGTCGCCCGATGGATAAGGCTGCAGATGTGCGAGCCCGCGAGGCAGAAGCGCTCCGTGAAGCTGCGCGACGCCGCCGCCAAGATCCTGCCGTACGAGAGCGGGAGGCCGAAGCGTGTCGTCTGGCTGCGCGACGACGCCGCCAAGATCCCAGCGTTCGAGAACGAGAGGCCCAAGCGTCACGGCAACGGCGCGAGGACCCTGCCGTACGCGAAGCGGCACGGCTGCGGCGCGAAGAGGATCTCCAAAACGTCAGAGAACGGGAAGCGGCGAGAAAGCGCGCGTATCGGCAGGCAGACCCCGATGCAGTGAGAGCTCGTGAGGCGTCTGCAAAACGCATCAGGCGAGCTCAGCCCCAAGGTGCCGACGCGCGGTTTAAGCGAGACTTTCTAGACGTTACGTTCGGACACAGATAGTGGGCGAACTTTCACTGAAGAGTCACGGTTTTACCGATGATTTCCCCTCAGGAGCTTCGCCCACTCATCATCATTCACCCCGTGGATATGCTGTGAATTTTTTTAATCTGAAAAGTAAAGAAAATGGTTTGTGCTCACGTTTCGTTAAA
This sequence comes from Haemaphysalis longicornis, assembly GCA_013339765.2. Taxonomy (NCBI): domain Eukaryota; kingdom Metazoa; phylum Arthropoda; class Arachnida; order Ixodida; family Ixodidae; genus Haemaphysalis; species Haemaphysalis longicornis. The sequence goes on along the minus strand of JABSTR010003101.1, from coordinate 32,400 downwards.
TTTAGCCGCAAAAATTTGTTTTCTGATTAGCTGGTTTAGCGCGGGGCATGGTCCCGCCACGGTGACGTGACGGAAACGTAGAGATCGGCCTCCCGTCACCGTCGCACCGTTTTCGGCGAGAAATCGGCCGAAAAAACGGCGCCCATGACGGAAGACGGTGACGTGACGCGGTGAAAAACGGCTGTGGGAATGAGGGCTAATGCCGTCGTCCTAACCGTCGTCTCGTGTAGACACGGTACTAAAACACCGGGACACTCGCATAGAGTTAATACTACTGACTCGTTTACACTTGTTTACGCCTCGTGCTAGAACGTAGCGCATACTACAAAGAAGGTGGTTGATCTCTCTTTCATAGGAATCGCTACAACACGAAAGTGAAATGTGCCTTCACAGGAGCAGCGTATGCTTATTGTGCATCGATGTGAATTTGCACGCATCAACATTAGACACTGGATTACACTCGCCGGAGCATTGCGTAAATTCTACTGAAACCACAGGCACTCGCAAACCGTGCGAACGTACGAAACCGAACTGGTTGTCAGCGAATCGTTTGGTGAAAATTCATGGTCCGCTGCAGCGAAAAGAGCATGATTTCCAGGTCGGCAGCTGTCTTGTGGGTGTGCTTGGAGACCGAAGTCCTGCTGGCGGGTCGCTTCGGCAAAGGTGCGGCCACTTCGGTCGTGCGCCGTGGCGTGTACGGCAGACGGTTGAGTTGCGAAGAGCTCAGCTTGCGGAACGCGAGTGACAGAGTCCGCGGCCTGCAGCAGTAGCGTCAACTCTGGGCGCTCATTAGCGTCACAACGTACTACTTCGCTTCACCTTCCCTAGACGACAGCACCCTCTGAATAGAGATTCTAAGGCGCGTTCGTAGAGCTAAACAGGCGTGATCGAGTCATAGCCCAGTCGGCAAAAGGCCACCTGGCTGTTTTAGCAAAGCGAATTCTAAACGATTTCGTGATTGATTGTTCACTACAGTTTACTATAGCCATCTTAGAGAGAGAGAGAGAGAGAGAGAGAGAGAGAGAGAGAGAGAGAGATCTTTAATGAAAACTGGCGATTTTATAGCCGTCTGAGCACATCCATGCGTCCGATGGTGTATCCAGCGCATCCACGCATCCGCTGGTGTATAGCCGTCTTAGCACGTCCATGCATCGTACCATACACCAAAAGTCCACAAGGTTACAAAACAAGTGAAAGAAGAAATTTACACTGCCGGTCACCTGTTTTCCTCTTTTTTTTTTTCTTTTTGGCACTAAGTAGGTGAAGCTACGTGCAACCACACCAGGAGAACGACCATGTAGGCATGTAAACAGGTCTTATCGTTCTTCATTCATTACCATGAAGTGTATTGCTCAAAAGTATTTATTGCGTACTTTAAATCTGCATACTACGCCACCATTTTTTATGAGTGCTAATGATGCGTTCAAGAACTCGTTCCGGCCATCCCTGTTGTCTCCTGGTCCAATAGTATTGCCTCTCTTTAGAAAAACACGCTTTTTTGTTTGAAACTCTTCATTAAAATCGTTGGGTCATTAAAAACCAAATGATTTAAATGAAGGACACTCTGTCAAAGCTAGACCAGCAATTTTGCTGCTTCCGAAGAAGCAAACTGCTTTATAATGTCATAAAACTTCGTTTTTTCGGTTTCTTCTCTTTCCACGCTCGCCTTCCTCCGCGAGACAGCTGCCTGTAAATAGGTTTTTTTTTTTTTCAGTGGGCATATTGCCGCGAACCATGCATTGGATTTGTTTATTTTTGTTTTTGCTTTAATCGTCCGGCTGTGCCGGGCTCTGTTATCTGTGCTCCGAGTGAAGCGCATGTTCCATTCTTTCTTCCTCATGCCGCACGGCTTATCTCATTTGGAGAATGTTTCGCCCTAACGCCACTAGCCTAGAATAGTCTTCTTTTATCTACCGTGTTCGCGATGCAATTCGACGGTTCCTGATACACTCGAGCCGCAAGATGAATGCCCCCCGAGTAGACGCCGCGGCATTCGATTTTCCGACACTCACCTGCGCACGTCACTTTGTTGACTGCTGCTTCGCCGCCTGTGTATTCTTTGAGCTGTTATAGGAGACCACAAGTTCGCTCCCATAAACTTGCTTTTTCTTCAAGACAGCTGCGTCGTCTTCGGATACGTGACACTATTATCGCAAGGAAAGCCTGTTCTGGCTCATTGTGGCCCACCAATATGAAAGTGTCAATTTTAGCTTGCTGAAGGACGTCTCACAGCCGCCGACAGAAGTTGCTATGGTTAACATTATCTGAATGGCGACGCGAAGTTTCGGAAATACGCTGTGCACTGTTCCATACTGTACGGCAAATTTCGGAATTTCGTCAGGCCTTGACACTGGCTGGTCAACCCGACGTGGAAGCAGAAATCGCCAATCTAAAATCTCGTCATAGAGGTCGTGCGCGTCAACGTGGGAGCGGCAAAACTCGCCAAAAATGTAGAAACCCTACCACGAGCTCAGTAACGGAACGTCGTCCACTTGGAATTCGCGCGGGTATTTTTTGATGAAACATGACCATAAAGCTTTCGTGAGTAAACAAACCAGAGTCCCTTAAATCCCCTGCACGTGCCTCACCTCGCCTTTTAAAAATACCTGCAAAGGGTTAATATTAAGGCAGTGGCTATTTTAGGCACCCCCCCTCGCCCACTGCTGGAATAAAAACGGGAACAGATGAAAACACATGCATATATCACGCACGCATGCACACTGGGTTCCTCCTGGACTCCTTGATTCGGGAGCACCTGAGTATTCACACATGGGTGGTGGCGCTGCACGACAAGGAGAACAGTTAAGCTGGTAGTTCGAGCAAAGCGCATAACTGGTAAACGTGTACTATTATGAACAATATGAAAGGGAACACAGGAACGCGTGGCAAACAGCCTCGAGACAGACTCGGAGCGATACGCGGACGGCGCTGTGAAAAACGAAGGGGGAAAGGACCTCGGGCGCTCTTCCACTAACTGTTGGCACCCCTACCACGCTGGCATTTTAAGTGCGAATGCACTTCTTAAGCGACCCTGAACCTGCGTCCACCGGCGATGTCCGCATAGCATACCCACGTGGGGGATTGGCCAAGAATCTCCTCGTCTTCCTTGGCAACGGGGGGAGATGGGCGCGCGCTGCCTGGCCGCTGACATGGCACATACCCACGTGGGGGATTGGCCAGGAATCGGGCGTGAGAAGGGCTAATGCACCCGCTTAAAGGAGTACTGACACGAAATTTCAAAGCTGAGATCCGCTCTAGCAATCAAGTACAACGACAACACAAATAGGTGTCTGTGAATAAATGCATCTTTCTTTCTTTGTAGTTGTGTGTGTGTGTGATCTCTCTATCGCGAACATTACCGAACCGCGCAAATTCAACTCGTGCATTCGCACTTTCACATTCTTCCCCTCGGGGAAATGCGGGGAATTTTTCTACAAAGCCGCAGCTTACGTCATTTCACCGATAATATCATGGAGGAAAGAATACCCAGGAGAGGCCCCTAGCATCCCAATGCATTGCAAAAAGTGTGGAGTAAATGACATCATTTTTCTTGAGCCCATAGACAATGTTGCTTACTTGTTTACAACTGCGGCGGCCGAATTTGGGCGAATAGAAGGGACAAATTTTTAAGGCGCTTGGTATGTGGCTGCTTAGCTACGCTTGCAAACCAGCGGAGTCGCTACGACAAACGTTTTTAGATTAGGCCAGTTCGAAAACTCCGCCGTCGGAGGCGGCCTTAACTCGTACCCTAATTCGTACCCTTAAAGGGACACTGAAGTGATATGTAAACATTGCGGGATTACTTGCGCAAATTGTAGTCCGGAGTCCCCAGGCCATGTTTCGACCACCCTGGGCGCGTTTACGCGATTTTATTTAGTAGAAAAATTAATTCGAAAATGCTGTCCTCCTCTCTTTACGCTCGCCCATTTTCTGCGGCGTTTTCGTGTGACGTCAGGAGGGGATGAGCTGGCAATTGGCTGCGTTACTGCACGGCTCCCCGGCCTTCAGACAGAGTCAGTCGGCCCAGCGTTTCGTCCGCCGGCCGCCGACGGGTCGTCGCAAGTCGTTCGCTCAGTTGAAACGAAGCCAGGACACGTTTGTGAATGGAAGAATCTGCCTTTCTTTACTTGGTTAGTTTGTACACTGTTATCTAGCTCCAAGTCAAAGGTCGCTTCACCCAAGCGCTGCACAAGCGCACATGCGACGCTTCGGTGACTGGTACGCCAGTAGGAAAATATAAGGCCTCTTTAAGGCGGGAGAAGAGTCAGCCAAGTCAATATAGGTACTAAGGAAATAAAATCAACTGATATTTTTACCGTACAGCGTAAAACTAGGGTGCGGGAAGCACTTTTTTGCGCTGAGCGAACAAGCACAGCGGTCAGCAGCACGACTACGCATCTGCGAACGCTTTTCCATCTACGAAATGCAATTGCTAGACGTGAGCTATGTGGAACTCGGGCGACGCTTACTGCACGAGCGCAATACAACAAATATTCACCTAAGCTGCTTGAAATGCCAAAACTAAATAAAAGTGTAAACTGGTTGTACAATATATACTCTATATTACCAGGGTCACCAGAGCTCGTCCCCATGGTCTACAATAAAGAAAAAAAAAGTCCCCGTGGTCTAGTTGTCTGGGGTGCTAGGTATGCAAGTATTTTGCAAGTCACGAGTTCGAATCCCCGCGGGTACGTGCTTTTTTTTATTTTTTTTGTAAGTTAACTTTTTCGTTTTCTGCCGATGTTTTCTACATTGAGTTCACCTTTTTTTGGGCCGCAACGTTCATGGCTCCACGAACTAGTTCACAGAACGCGCGCAGGCTGGCACTGGCGCGCTAGCGAGTTCTCGTTGGCGTGCTGTTGCCATAAGCACCGACTGCTTGCGGGCAGTGGGCACAGGCCAGAATGAACAGACCCTTGGCCTGGTGCGAACACGCTTTTTACGGTACAGGCATGAGTGAGGCAAACTCCAAATATGGGGGAAAAGCGCATGACATTTGGGCGTCTGCGGGTACGCGGAGGGCGTCCATGCACTGCGTAGGCCTCGGCTAGTGAATGCTACGATTCCAAGCCGTCCTGGGAGGCTTATCTTTATGCATTTTTACAGGTGACAACATGGCAGAAGCGCGGTACGATGATTACTGAGTTATTGAGAATGCCCATCCAACAACGCCACCGGTTGTTTTTTACAGAACCGAAACCGAAACCGAAACTTGTTTGGTTGCTCACCTTGGGCATCGTCCAATCAAGGTGCGGCTCCTCCTAACGTCACAGCTTTAGTTGGTGCGGCCGCCGCAAACCGCGCATGGTAGTTTTTCTTCTTTCGCGCTTTATAAAATAATTACCGATTTGTCAACCGGATAAACGATGAAAAGTGTGTTAATTTGAGCCAGTCTACGCAGTGCAAGCAAAAACGGGAGCTTGACAAATTCACTTCAGTGTCCATTTAACTCCTAACCTTTTCTTTCCTCCATATATAATATGGTATCGTCGGACAGCCGATAAGACGCACGGCGGGAATGGGAACAGTTGTTAGAACAGCGTCCCCCTTTCCATTTCGTTTCCGACGGCGGCCGCTGCGTCACAACGGCGCGCCGCCGGCATCCGATCGCGGAGGCCTAGGCTGCGTATCCCTCATATCTGGGTCTGAGGGTGTTTTCTACGCGTTCCTGTGTTCCCTTTCATATGGCTCATAATGTACATCTGTCTTCCTTCGTCGTTTGTGCAGTTTTTGCACTTTACTCGTGTACCATGAAAACCAAATTGCCCAGAAGTCCGTCTTAATCCGTTTAGCTGCTTGAAGAGCGACATTGTAACAAAATAATAGCGCTGAGGTAGACAAGGACGAAGAGAGGGGGACGCACATGGGGGGCTATGCCGGGGTACGCGAGGGGTGCTAGCTCCCCGATTGTGTGCTAAATTCACTGGAACTTGGATAGTACCGTCTTTCTTTTCTCTCCGCTGCCGCGTGAATCCGCCATTCAGTGGTCCGTCTCGGTCATGTGGTCGGCGGCGACCACAATCCGCCCAACTGCTCGATGATGCACATCGAATTGCATCCCCGGTTTCGCGCATGTTTTTTTTTATTACATTACGTGCTACGACACAATGTAAAGAATAACTGAATTCCAGGGGTTGTGCTTTTGGCTGCAGCAACAGGAGGCAGTATGGTAAGAACTTTTTAGGTGCGAAGCACCTTAGGACTTCGCAATGTCCGTAATCCGTGCGTTCTCCGGCATGCGCATACAGTGACTACAGCGAGCTACACGAGAGGGTGCTACGCGCAAACACGAGAGGGCGCTCCGATGCAACGCGTATCAGATTCTTCGTTATGTTATGCTTTTTTTTGTTTTTTTCTTGGTTTCTCGTATGTGGCTGAGTGTTAAGTGTTTCCTTTTGGTGTGCCATATGTTTGTTTCTCGTTCGGGCCGCGTTATTGTCGTTATGTTTGTCATGCATTTCTCTTGCTGTTCTGGCTAGCGTGTGCGCGGCACACCCACCCGATTCAAAGGGTACAGCCAAAATATCATCATCATCATCATCATGTTAGAGTAGCGCAAGAGTTGCGCGTCTGATTGCCACATGCCGCCGGTTCCAATTCGACAGGAAAGCCCGCTTTCAGTGCTGCGCACAAGACCCCCCGTATTCAGTCAGTTCCGCTCAACTGAGCATCGGCGGTTGCGGAAGCAGCGGCCGCTCAGCTGATAAGCAGCCGACTACCGCGCGCCAGTTTTAAGTGCGAATGCACTTTATAAGCGACCCCAAACCATCCACCGCCGGCGGCGGCGGCGGCGGCGGCGGCGTCCGCAGTGCTCCTCTATATTTAAAAAAGAAACAGCATCCGGCGCCAGGTTTCGATCCGAGGACTTTGCGGCCGCAGCGCGACGCTCTACCGACCAAGCCAGGGACGCGACGCTGATATCAGTGTTAGTGACGCGCCTTATATCTTTAACGCATTCAAACTACGTCGTCAGCGGCGTGCGTTGGCGACTCAGCGGCGTTATAGCGGCTTGATAACTGCGTGGTGTACACGTGATACTACAAACCCGATGGAAGAGATGGAAGAGAAGGCGGTGGGCTGCGGGGGCCGAGCGCAAGCGCCGCAAGCGGGCCGACAACCGTGCATTCGCACTTTCACATTCTCCCCCTCGGGGAAATGCGGGGGAATTTTTTGTTCGCGCCTACTACGCCGTTCCTCGCCACTCCTCCTCGCCGCTGCAGCTGGCGCGGCGGCCCGGCGGCTGCTCCTTCATGCGAGACGGGTGGCTTTCCTGCACGAACTCAAGATGGCGGATGGACGCGCAACTCTGCTCCCATGGAGGAAAGAAAAGGCATATAAGCGCGTTCTGTCATGGATAGAAACGAACGCAAATAGCGTCATGCTGGTGCTTAACGTCTACGAAGACAACAAGCGTCCCCGGAGACGAAAGCGCGAGAAGAGGCGGCAAAACGGCAAAAATAAAATCACACATCTCAACGCCATGAACGATGCCGATGGTACTGGGATGCGAATTGTCTCGCGTGCGGCGCTTGTCATTACAGTCATTACTTTACCTCAAATCAATCAAAACTCAGTGTGTATCATCACGCGCGGACGATGACGCTCATCACACAGGCGATACACAAGTTGCGTCCCAGTGCTTCGCACCCTCGGCATCGTTCACGGCATGGAGATCTGTGATTTTTCTTCGTTACGTGTTGTTTGTCGGGGCTGATTACGCAGCTTACTCAAGTTTTGCTCGAGGCGCCGTGAAGAACCTTGCACCCATTTTACTTGTTTTTATAATCTACATTAGTCCCCTGTCCTTTATTGTATTCTGGACTTCCCAGCACCTTGCCCCCCCCCCCCCCCAAAAAAAAAAACGCTGCCGCATGATGTTGCGGTAAATATACTTCTTCAAGGGTACTTTTAGATATCATACGCTAAACCTCAGGGAGTGGCATGATGAAAGGAAGCCTGCACATTCGGAGATCGACAGAGCATATGCCCCTTATAATTGCAAGGACTATAGGCGATTTCCTGCCGCAACAATTTTGCAAAACCTACGCTGGGAAAATCAAAAGACGGATTGCATATTGCAGCTAGTGCTGATGGAGATTTGGTTCTGTTAGTCGAATCTGAGTAAGCTGGAACATATTGCGATAAGCAAACTGTGCATACGCTCTGTACCCAGATGGGAAGGGCTGGCGCCCCCTCCCCCCTCTTTTCCCATAGTTATTTTGTTACGGGTGTGCGGATAATCGAGGTTATACAGCTTGAATCAAGATCACTGAGGTTACCTATGAGGGATATAGCGGTTTTTAAATTTTTGAACGTTAAAAGGGATTTTTAATTTAAATGGCTTCATTTGTTCTCCCTAGGCTTGCCCATTGTTGTGAACACCCTCTTCGCGCGAAACCCGGAAAGAAATTGAGTGTACGACACAGGCGCATGCGGATAACCTTGATGTTCGCTGATATGCGTCATACGCACCACTGCATGTTCGAAAAGTGTGATAAAAGTGGTGGGACGATAATGTTTGGCACTACTATTCGGTGAAAACAACCAGCTTGTGAATACTACGGAACACGAAGTTCTGGTGACTTTACGGCGCACGGGAAAGCGTGTTACTTGCCCTGGGCGTGAATATCGTTACCGTGCAAAAACAAATACTGTCTTGTAGCTCGTCTCTTATTTTCTTCGTAAATTACACAAAATTAACACTTCAAAAAGAGCTAATCCACCAGCAGTAGAATATTTTTCACACGCACGAGCGGCGATTTCTATGCGAAGCAGACGATGCCAACATTGGTAGATTCTTTAAACTTTGGACTATAGTGTATTGAATATAGTCTAGACAATGTAGTTGGGCGACACGACCGCAGCGCTGGACTTTTAATGTGGCAACAAAACCCCAATGTTCCCCGCGCGTCGCTCGCTAATGGCAGTACTTTCCTAGTTTCAGTGACTTTATGTGTACCCCGGAACAGAGCCCCTTGTGCGTCCCTCCCTCTTCGTTCTTGTCTTCCTCAGAGCTGTTCGTGTGTTACAATGCACCGACAAGTCCAAACGAGCACTCTTTTCAACGGCGACTTTTTCCGCTGCGCCGCCCCGCTGCGTACTCGAACCGCGCCCCCTCCCAATTAAGTGGCGCGCCCAGGGGCACTTGTACCCCCCGCACCCCCTTAGTTACGCCACTGCAGCATAAGGAGGCCGTAGGTGCCCTAGAATTTCTTTGTGTAAACCTCGGTATTCTGAATATAATGGCTCTCCAAACCCCGAACTTGACGAGGAATTCACCTTGGTGGAGCTTCGCATCGCCCTCCGTAATTGAAGAGGCAGCAAATCTCCTGGTCCCGATTCGGTACCTACCGCCCTACTTCGGAATATGTCAGATGCCAACCAACAACATCTCTTGCATGCCATCAACCTCGTTTGGACAGGACAAATACCACTCTGTGACTTAATGGAAGAAGGACCACATGATCTTTATCCCAAAGCCCGGCAAACATTAGATCTCCCTATCTCCGTCCCATAACACTGACCTCTCACGTTGGCAAAGTTATGGAGCGCGTGGCCCTCAATCGACTTCAGCAACATCTAGAGGATACCCAAGCACTCCATCACTCTATGATTGGATATCGCTCACAGCTACCTACTCAGGACACACTGCTTCGCATATACGAGGACATCCTTCAGTCTCCCAGCTCAGCCCACCTAAAAGCAATCGGGACTTCCTTCAATCCCGTACCCTGACCATACAAATTGGCGACCACAAGCTTGACGCGGTACCTCACCCTCAGAGAGGCATTCCTCAGGGCGCGGTGCTCTCTCCTACATTATTTAACCTCGCCATGCGCCGTATCCACCGAGCTCGTATACAATCTTTCCCCGAAATTCAGCACTCTCTGTATGCCTACGATAATACTATATTGATAAAACGCGGCAGCCCGGGATTCATTCAAGACATCCTTCAAGCCGCCCTCAGAGCTGTTGATCAAGTAGCTCACACTATCGGTCTAGCTTGCTCGGCTGAGAAACCTTCATTGCTCCTTGTGCACTCCCGTCATTAGAACCCACCTCAAGTTGTCCTTCATCATAACGACAACACCATCCACCCACAAAAAACTTTGAAAGTTCTTGGCCTCCACATGCAATCTGATGGAGGGGGAGGTTCGGCCGTGCAACACATTCTCCGTCAGGCCGAACCCATCCTTAATGATGCGCCGTTTCACTACACGCTCCAGGGGACTCAAAGAACAGGACCTTCTTCAACTCCGCGATGCTCTTATCATCTCTCGCATTCATCAAGCGCCGTACGTCGTCCTAACGCGCACGTTGGAAGAGAAGCTTGACGCTCTTATCCGCAAAGCGACAAAAATATCTCTGGGTCTTCCAATTACTACTAGCACCACCCGACTTGCGCAACTTGGTGTTCTCCCGACGGTTTCCGATATAATTGGCATCCATCGCAGCCACCAACGTCAACGCCTCTCCGAAACTGCAACAGGTCTTCATATCTTACGCACATTAGGATACCCGTCCCGTCCTCCCCGACCTCAAACAACTCCTCTAGACAGCAAAATACTCCAACATATTACCGTAGCACCTATTCCCCGCCACATGGACAAGGAACGCAATTCCAAACGCCGTCTTATTCGTGCCGCATACTACGCCAAGAAAGTAAACCGTGATACCGACAGCCGCCACGTATTCACAGATGCGGCATTTGAAGATAACCTCGGTGCGGTCGCCTTCATCACTTCAGGGGTACTCACTACTCCATCATTCGACGCTGCACCTCCCCAGAAGAAGCCGAACTTCTCGCCATCGCTTTTGCCGCTGCTGACAACACATCGCCCGTCCGCACGACCAATATTTACACCGATTCCAAGTCAGCATGCTACCACCTGGCTCAGGGTCTCGCCTTCCCCTCCTCACTGTCCCTCTTCAACAACGTTAAAGGGCCTTTTCACGTGCACTGGATCCCTGGTCACGCAGGCGTTGCAGGGAACGAACGCGCTCATCAGCTTGCCCGCGAAGCTCTCCTTCGAGCCCCTGTCGACGCTCGCGACACAAATCCTTGTCCTCCCCCTCCGCTCCCCACCTTAGCAGACCTTCTAAGCATACGCCGCACGTTCCCTCCTCTCCGTTCCGGGCTTACCCGTCGCGAAAAAGTAGTCATTGGGCAGGCGCAAACATATACACTGCACACATCCACTCGGCTCCACCAATTCCAACGCACGCTAGACACCCCTGTCTCACTCTGTCCGCACTGCCTTATTCCCCCTACCCAGGACCACATTCTGTGGGAGTGCCCCTACAACCCTACCCAACCACACAATTACACCGGAGAGTGGCTGGCTGTTGCGGCGAGTGTCCAAGAGCAACGGGAACTGGCGGCCCACATCATCAGGGCCCTCAGCGGCTGCCTGGACCGAGGCGGCTGATTCGCCCCACCATCCCATGAACAATAAAGTTTCTATCTATCTATCTAATCTATCTATCTATCTAATCTATCTAATCTATCTATCTATCTATCTATCTATCTATCTATCTATCTATCTATCTATCTATCTATCTATCTATCTATCTATCTATCTATCTATCTGTCTGTCTGTCTGTCTGTCTGTCTGTCTGTCTGTCTATCTATCTATCTATCTATCTATCTATCTATCTATCTATCTATCTATCTATCTATCTATCTATCTATCTATCTATCTATCTATCAATCATCAATCAATCATCAATCAATCAATCAATCAATCATCCGTATTTTATTCTGTCTGTCCTCGTGGACGGTGCGATTTTGGTTTACGACAAAGGCGGCCCTGGTTTCCAGAAGCTTTGCTGCGCGCGATATTCCTATTCCGAAGTAGACGCAAACCAGGCACTTGCAGTGGGATGCGTTACGTTCATTAGACGTGTTTTTATATCGTTACCCGACCACCCTTATTTACGAAAAGATTGCGCAGAATTGAGGTACCATAACACTTTACAAAGAAAAAAAACAATCACGGGTTTTAAAGCTTATTTTAAACTGCTGGGGCTCGAACTCAGGCCGGTCTCTCCAAACCTGAGACCGTATACTCCTAGGTTACTGGGGCCGAACAGCGGTTTTGCTTTAGCACCCGCCTAAAAGAATTAAAAGAAATGTTCCAACTAACACATAGCTGGCGCTCGGTGCGTGCAGGAAGTGCCGGACTTGTACCCACACGGGAACGGAATGGTACTTGTTCGCCCATTTCACAGCGCACGTTGGGTCGAATCAGCGAACATCAGCGTTACGTACCGTTGAGGAACCGTACGCAGGCAGGTGTCCATCTTGGCAACAGCCGTGAGACTCGGGTCGGTCCGGAGAGAGTGTCCACTTTCTGACGGTAATCTTCTCAACAATATAAGAGGATGTCGGTGTGTGTGCGTGTCTGCGTCTGTGAACGTGTGCCTGCATGTGTGCGAGCACGCGCGCGCGTGCGTGTGTGTGTGTGTGTGTGCGTGCGTGTACCCCCCCACGGAACGAAAGAAGAACAAAGTGAACCGGACAGAAAATTCAGCCTATACTGCTTGAAGCTCGGGCACGATCTGAAGACGTTTGAGAGGGATCACAAGATAAACAGCGGCAACAATCCAGCGTCTCGTAAGCGACATATTTCTTGCTAAGCGCTCCTCGATCACAAAGGTGTCAACACATGTCTTGAGAGAGAGAGAGAGAGAGATAGAGAGCGAGAGAGAGAGAGAGAGAGAGAGAGAGAGAGAGAGAGAGAGAGAGAGAGAGAGAGAGAGAGAGAGAGAGAGAGAGAGAGAGAGAGAGAGAGAGAGTACTTTATTTCCATTCAAAAGGGAAGGGGAAACGGGGGTGGCGGGGAGGCTAAGAGCCGCCTCGTTCCAGGCAGCTTCTGGTGGCCTTCAAGATGAAGTCCGCCAGGCTCCTCTGCTCCTTCAACTTGGTTGCAGTAGTCAGCCACTCTCTAGTGTGATGTGCCCTAATTGGCTTGGTGTCTGGTCAGACCCACAGGATGTGGTTTTTATCCTGCGGTACCTAACAGCGTGCACAGTTTGGGAGGGGTGTGTGTGTGTGTGTGTATAGTTTCTGTAACATGCCCTTAGCATGGTTTCTCAAAGTGGGTTCCGCGGAACCTTGGGGTTCCGCAGGCCCCTCCTCGGGGTTCCGCGAGCCACTGATAAATTTTCCCTGGTTCCGCAGTCGCAAAGTCTTGTATGGTGAACTTGAGGTGCGATAGATCTAAGGAACCTCCATTACTCACGCCCGAGTGTCAGTAAGCACATCTCGGCGCATAACAGAAACTCGCGAGCTGCGCAATAAATCTCGCCAGCAGCTTGTAGCCAGCCAGACTCCGAAAACGGGCCACGTTGTTAAACTATTGCACTTGAATCTCGGCCTTATATTACCCCCATGCGCATTTCTCCTGTTTGGAGATAGGTGCCGCTAGCGTACGCATTCGCGTATAGCGTCACTAAATAACCGTATTTAGTGGCTCTATTCGCGTAAAGTCGACGGGGAAAAAAAACGATACCCTTGCTTGCTTTTGAATTTATTTACGTTAATGTAGCATGAATGGAATGAAAAATGGCAGGAGGGGGGGGGGTTCCTTGGCACTTAGCGGAACTTAGCAGGGTTCCCTGGGACCAACATGCTTGAGAACCCCTGCCTTAGAGGTTTGCATTGCCACACCACAGGGGTAGCTGGGAGTCCTATGAAAAATTCTTCTGGCCTTTTCCCCCCCAACCCCAAACCGTCATGCGAGCATTGGGCGAATAGCTTTTGAGAGTGCCGAGCTGTAAGGTGAGGAGGAGGAGGAGTGTCTTGTTATTGTATTGTGGTGTTCTTCGTGTCGAGTGCTCTCTAGCCATGCAACCACGCCGTGGAAAAAAGTCTTGAACTGCGTGTGGTATGCTTGGAAGCGGAGTGTTTCCCCAAGCATGTAACTGTTTCTGTTGCTGCAGGCCGGCTTCACAGAAAAAAAAAAGACTGGTCTCACTTGAGCGACGAGCATAGAGCACAAAATGAGGAAGACAAAGTAAAAGAGAGTCAATGCTAAGATAGCTGCTATTCCCTACTTGCATAGAGTTTCACACAATCTAAAGAAAGTTGGGCGATGTTCTGGCCTGAAGGCATTGTTCAAGCGCCAATCAAGCTTTTGGGCTTAAGGAAAACGAGCGCTACAAACCAGGACAGAAAAAAATTACGTCCACCTCCCCTCGCGGGAACCCTGGTGTGATGCGACGCTGAGGGGGGGTTCAAGCGCAAGCGGAGAGCAACCGTCGACCGAAAGGCCGCCGGAGAGCGGCACGCTGGTTATATGCGCAGCGCGCCCGAAGGAGAGGAGACCGCGGAGAGAGAGAGTACAGCACATGCGCAGCACCGCGCGCAGCGCCGCCCACCGGTGGAGTGAGAGCGCGCTGGGCCGCACACCCGCAGATGTTGAGAGAGAGTGTTCGCTCCCACCTGGGCACGCGCCGGCGCCAGTGCGTCTGCCCCGGCTATGACGCAACACAATCCAACACAATCCACTTTAATCTAATCCAATCCAAATCCAATCCAAGCAAAGCCAAGCCAAGCCAAGCCAATCGAATCCAATCCAATGCCCCTCGCGAGAGAGCGTTCGCTATCGGAGAGGAGAGGGGGTGAGCGGAGGAGAGTGCGGACGCCGACGACAACGACGGACGCACGCAGGAAGAACAGGGCCGCCGACAAGAGATGCTCTCAGCGTCGCATCTAAAAACGAAGAACGATGAGGCTTGTGTAGGTTAAACTGCCGAACGCCTGCGTGGTAACCTGCGTGCAGAAGTAGACGCCGAGATGCCTTTGTACACTGTCGACGTTGCGTGGTCTACAAAATTCCACTCTCCCGTGAGAGGTACTTGGGCAAACCGGAATGTTTTAGGGCACAGCCATTTGTCGCCAGTCTCTGGGCTGAGGCGCGTCGCCCTCGTCGTTACCGAATGAACGATGGCAAGATCGGCGACTGAAAGAAAAAGCGAACGAAGAAAGAAAGCAAAGGAGGAGAGTGTCGTGAAATTGGGAGGGCGTGGCGGCGCGCACCAGCGCTCTCCCAAAGTGCGCAGTGGGGAAAGGGAAGGGGGCATTATGCTGTGCCCGCACGAGGCGCTGGACGGCGCGACGCTCGGGGAAAACGTGAGGTGGCGTGTGCGTGACGATGATGTGGACGCAGTTCGCGGTCCCTTAATAATAGGCACTTCGCGCCGCCGACGCAGAGGCTCATCATCCGCGTCGACAGTGAGGCTGTCTCAGAGCTGCTCATCATCGCCAGCGCGTATGCCATTTTTTAAGTCGAGAGAACCCACCAGTGAGGTTTCGTCCGAGGCTGCGGCCGCAGCGCGCCTCAGCGCACAGCTGCTGCGCCCAAATATCGCGTTATAGCGGCTTTAACTGCGTGGGAGTATCGATGGAAGAGTGGAAGAGAAAGGCGGTCGCCAGCGCCGCAGCGGGCCGCGCATCGCACTTTCATTGCGGGGGAATTTTTGAACGTTCGTTTAATAGTGCACACGAAAAAAGTCACCAGCGTTACCACTGACGGCCAGCTGGCCGGCCATTGTAAAAAAAATATTTATCGGGAAATCTTTGATATCCACTGTACGACCACACGGTTGTTTTCTATCATCACCGCAATGTCGTGACGAGAGAACTTCGTGGAAGCGGTTGACACAGTAGGGTCCGGTGGTGAATATGTCTGTAGAGCGTCCGTGGCTTCAATAACGCTAAAGTTTGAATTTTTGGCGTAGACAGTTTGGGGCGGTTCTTCGTCCTTGAGCTTTATATTTTCACTTTGATAATTTCCTTTTCTTCTCTCCTCTTGCGAGCCAGATGTGTTCATATGCGCTGGTCCTGCAAAAAGCCATTTGCGGAAAGTTAGCGCTTGTCCCGTCCTCGCTTCGTCCTCTATTGTTAATGCGCTATGTTTTATGTGTTGCTTACATGACGAGCCAATCCCTGAACAACACTGAACTATTTTTAAGTAACTTCGAATGCGTTATGTTTGACGTCCAGTATAATGGCGGATGCCGGCGTAAGGTTGGATTGGGAGCCATTTCTTCTACAGGTTCTGCACCGAAATAAATAACATGAAAGTATTTGCGCCGATAACATGTCGCTTGGCACCAAAAATAACCCACTGAAGAAGACAGAACTAGTGATTGTATTCTACGTAAAGAATAATATGTACTTTTTGGAAGAAATGCTTTGATGCGTCGATTGTTATTTGTATTTCAAACCAGTTATCAGTCAAACCTGTTGTACGGTGGGACTGGCTCGGAGCGACTCTGACCTTGGAAGCTGGTTACCCGGGTATCCAGAATTTCAGCTACGAATAATCAGTATATACAGTTCGAATAATCGGTTAATCGGATATTAAAATATTCAAACACAATAATCTAATGTGCTAACACGCTATTTAATTTTACGGTTCCATCATGTCTATGATGATATAAAGAGAGGAATGCAATAACTCGGACTTCGTAAAATACGTTGTTTAATATGCAGTCCGAAATCTTTCGATACCTTCTTAATGTTAAAACAATTAGAGAAATGTTAGGGAATGTTAGAGAAACAATGTTAGAGAAATGAACAACAGACGGTGAGCGCAAGGTTACGCGGGAAAATTGAACTGAATTCCACTTCGAGAGGGCTGAATTTTTAAAAATCCCGCTCGTCTATGAGCTTGTTGGGGAAAATGCTGAAATCGGTTTTGAGCAATTTTATGGGCAGCATTTATAACCAAAAAGAAATTGGATGTGTCAATGGGATGAATAGTTAGAAAAATTCAGGTAACGCGAAAACTTCAGAAAAAAAAAAAACAGGTAACTTGCAGAGAATTCCAATTCTCCCTATTACAAGGCTGTTAGGAAAAATCTTGTAAAACAGCCTTTTACACCCTTTTACACCTTTGCATTGGTTACCTATATCCACAAAAACTTTTTGGAAATCTCAACCAGTGTTGTACACGTTCCACCAAAACAGGAACGAAAGCCCATTCCTCGTTACCTTCCAATTTTGAAACGAGTTCCTGTTACAAGTTCCTTTATTGCGAAAGGAACGCGTTCCAGTTCCACTTCGAACATTGGAACGTGTCGTTACATTAACGTTACATGAAATTTTTAAATTAAAATATGGTGTCGGACAATCCTGAGGCGAAATAAAGTGAGAAATTTAAAACTCACATCGAACTATGTATATTATATAACGAAAACCGCCGGCAACAGATTATCTGGAGACAAACAGAATCTAAAGAAACGCTCCTAGACTAATTTTTTTCAGGGAGCACCGGACCAACTCCAGACATGTCTAACGGCGACTTTGGTGCTCGTCTATTATAGGTGCAACACAAATGGCACTTTACACTTCGGTCTTACAAATGCACATTATGGTTACTCCGCTTCAGATGCGCAAATAGAAAGTTACTCACACTCAGGAACATAATTAAATTTCTTGCAAGAAACCGCGTCGAAAGGAACAATACATAGGTATTTAATATCATTCAACGCGAACGGCATTAGCTATAAATGACATTCGCTTTGGCCATGCGGGTCTACACGGCGAAAAAATGCCGTTCGATAATGATAGCAGTGGCAATTAAAAAACTTGCAGAATTGCAAGATAACAACGTAAATGCGTCCAGAATATCTTTAACCTTTTATTGTTAAAAAAAAAAACAAATTACGTTTTAAAAAAAAAGTGTGCCTCTATTCTATGTGATATTCACATCACATGCCGAGGCAAGTAAGTACTTTAGGTGGACTTGTTGGGCCAGTTGGTGCCCATTATCAAAAGGTGTAAGCTGCACTAAGGAAGACACCACACAGAAAGAAGTACGCAAGGACAGGTGCAGACTTGCAACTAACTATTATTCCACGCAGAAACACACATAAATACAGACTGGCATATCATTGCGTGCGCACGCGCGAAAACTAAAAAACACAAACAAATCTGAAAAACTTGTGGTGAGGATTTTCACAAACGATCTTCGAAAAGCAACTCTGAACGCTGGCCGTAGACCTTCGGGCGGACACTCTCAGATATTGTCCATACGGCGCGCGACGAAATTAGGCCAAATAACGACGAAATTCCCGCCCTTTGTCAACACGCCGCGTGCAATACAAAAAGACCTGGCACCTTCGTCGACCGATTCCCGCCAGATCGGCGACATACCACGCCGTGAAGAACGGCGCGCGTACTCTGTAACTTCGAGCAGTACAACTTCCCCAGACATTGCGGCGCGCCCAGCTCTTCCGACAACCGCAACCTATACCGCGCCGTAGACAGCACGGCGACTCGCAAAACTCGTTTATTGAAAAACATACAAATATATACCATCCAGAGTACACGTGGTCGTCCACACCATTCTGTCGAGGCAATGCGGCAGGATACAACACACGCTAGTACGCAAACCCTGAAAACAGCCACAACCTTAGATAGATCAAAGCATTAGTTCCGCAACGTGTGACACAGATAGGAGTACAAATTGCGCTGCAGCGTTTCCCACACCTTTTAATGTGGAATGCACTTCTCTCGTGGTTCTGTCCCGAAATTTTGATTCCGACAACAACGCACCCACGCCTCGCGCGCACAAATGCGGTAATTACCCCTGACAATATAAAGATACTTAGGCAACAGTTCTAACGGCCAGACGCGCATCCTGGCCTCCCCAGACAAACGATTAAAGGTGAAAAGCATTCTAGCGGCCGCGCTATTCATCCGTCGAACGCCGCGTAAGCTCAATTGGCATGAAAGCAAGCACAAGCTGAGTCCCGCTGCGTTGTTATTCTTCTGCCTTTGACCTTCGAGGAAGCACGTTCCGCTGAAGGGTGGGTAATCGGCCAGCTTATAGGAAGAGAAACAAAGCAGCGACTTGTGGATTTTTGTACTCGAGCCTTAGCATAAAAAACAGCCATATCCTGACGATGTAACGTTTGCAGAAGGAACGCCGTTCCTGCCGTTCCTTCATAAACCTATTGAGTTACCGTTACAGCTTCACCTACCCTTAATGGAACGGTGGCGTTACTCCGTTCCTCCAAAAAGGAACTATAGTTCATATCACAAGCTAGCTGCAGCACTGTGGAGGCTACATTGTTGTCCCCCTCAGGGCGCCCAACTCACCGCGAAGGAAGCGACAAAAGGCGCCCGGGCCGTGCGGTGCCACTTGCCGAGAGGGGAGAAGGGAGTGTCCTTTCAGGAACCCCTTCACGGCGGATTAGGCGCCCTCAGTGGGCGCACTATTGATAACAATGTAGCCTCCACAGTGCTGCAGCTAGCTTGTGATATGAACTATAGTTCCAGGAAAGCCGTTCCTTGGAACGTCGTTTTGTACAACACTGATCTCAACGGGCCTATCGTAATACAAAAGTTCTTGGAAAATGTTTCAGCGTTTCTCGCTCTTTAAGGAGTGTAATGTATGAAAAAAATAAGCTATGTTAAGGTCCTGCACCATAATAGGAATGTGCTCCTCAATTTTGAAGTTTCTATAACCAGCAATATGGCTTGGCGTTCACACCAAAAGTTCGGGTTTTATTCGGCCGGTCAGAGAATATTTAAAAAAAGAAATCGTTTTCGCTCTTTTAACGGCGTCGCAAGGAGCAATCCTTAAAATTGATTTTGTGCATCTGTATAGCAAAATTTGGGGAATCTTTAAAAATACCCGATTGGCTTCGAAATGCAGAATCGTGTCATTGGTGTTAACAAGGGTAGTACAGTCAAACAACTTTTTAGTTAACATTACGGGCTACACAAAAAGCCGGAACCACTATGATATCTGAACAGGTGTGCGAGGTTCACAAATTTGGAAAACACGATTTCCCCCTTTTTCTCTGTTAGGGGCATAATTGCCGAAAATCCCGCCTTCGCGCGCCCCTACGCCACGAGAGAAATATGCTCCGGAATTCTCAACTCTCTACGCCCAGCGCTTTGGGCTGGGAATTGAGGACTCGGCAAGTCGGTCGGGCGCGGACTTCATTTTAGGGATATAGATGGGCGTGGGTGGTGCTCGGTGGAAGTGCAAACAGCTAGTTGACCTCAGCGGTTAACTAGCTGTTAGCTAAGGTAAGCTGTTAGCTAAGTTAACTATGTTATTTATCCATTACTCTGTGATTTCCAACACGTTTCATTAATTACTAAAAATCAATTTTCACCCTGAAACACAACTGTTTTTGTTTCTTGGCACATAGAAACGGGGTGCACACATTTATTTGCTTAGCGCTGTTAAACAATTGGGATAATTTACGATTAAATGTCCCTTTTAAACCGTTGCTTTAAAGGAGCACTGACACGAAAATTTTATGTTACACTTTTATAGCTTTTATCGATGCTTAATGGCCTGGTCAACCTGAAACAGCACTTCTAATACTTCAGCGCGCGATAGTTAATTACATTGAACGGCCTGAAAATCGTTTGTTTCAAATTCCCGCGCTTTCATCCCGAACGGCGCATATGACAGACTCCCTGCCTGACCTCACCGCTTTGTGCGGACGTCACCGGTGCCCGCTTGAGAGGGTGTTGCGCCCGCTCGCCGCTCGTGGGGCCGCGAGCATGAAGTGACGTCAGGAGCTTTTGACGAGCGCTGCCGCGTCACTTCTTTTGGCTTTC
Organism: Haemaphysalis longicornis; assembly: GCA_013339765.2. Classification (NCBI taxonomy): domain Eukaryota; kingdom Metazoa; phylum Arthropoda; class Arachnida; order Ixodida; family Ixodidae; genus Haemaphysalis; species Haemaphysalis longicornis. The sequence continues at coordinate 11,804 of JABSTR010003101.1, read as the reverse complement.
CCTGGATGATGTCACGCTGATGTCCATTTGCTGAGTGCCGCTCCGCGCGCTGCTTCGTCGGCGCGATAAACGAGATCCAATAAAACTATGTTCTTCGCGTCGCAGGCCGCTCATATTTCAGCCAGGGTATTCTGTTGAGTGAAGAAAGCGAACTGTGCAATAATATTAACGTCGAAAATTGGTGTCAGTGCTCCTTTAAAGGGCATGAATGCAAACTCCTTCAGCTCAATTCCAGCCCCAAAAGATGCCTTTAACCTAAAAACGCAAGGAAAACTAAGAGAACTTGCAAATCTCGCGATACGGTGACGTAATATGGGCAGGGGGGACACAGTATGAGCCAACACTGGAAACAAGTTATGAGGGTGTTACCTGCACGTTTGCATCCAAGTGGTGCGACCAAACGGAAATCGTGACCACACCACAATCTCCCAGTTGTGGCTCTTGGAGGAGTATTCGGTCGGCGGCCGCACATCTCACAAAAAAAATTAGCAGTGGCTTAACTCGGCTACGCCAGGATATACGTAGCATGAGCTAAGGTTCAGCTGACTATTCTTAACTATTCCTGGTTGCCTAGGATTAGCGCCGCTCAGCCTCCTGGCGACGCCGCTTTGCTAGACGTCCGTCTCTTTGCCCTGCCGTCTCCGCAGCACGTTTAGCCTTCTTCCTAGGCTCAACAGCTAATTGCCAGGCAACTACTTCGGGATCCGATGAGTTAAGCTTCTCCGCTCTTCTGCGCCGGTGAGCAGCAATTTCGCTCTCCTTCTCCATGGCTATACAACACTGGCAAACGCCCCGCTACATGTATACCCCCACTGATACCTCTGCGCATGCGCCCAAAATCAGGGGCGCCATCAAGCGGCACCGGCACAGGGTCAGACTTGGCTACTGCGCAACGGAGGCGCACAGCTGGGCACGCGCCGGCGCCAGTGCGCCTGCCACGGCTATGACGTCACTCATCTGGAATGCGAAGACCGGCGGCAGAGCGCGCGGTGGCGGAGGCTCCGGCGCGCCAGCTGTGCGCCGTGTGCCATCAATGCTCCTCGCGCATGCGCAGCACGGCTCCCCAGGAGCCACGCGAAACTGCTCAACCTCGGCCAGTGTAGCTCACGCTACAAAAATATTCTGGGGCGTCATTGAAAAGTTTCCAGATTGTGGCTAGGCAGTTGGCACTGCTTCAACTATTTTCGCCAATATCTGCGTTATTTGTTTGAAGTTTGCGATGGAATTGGTACGTTGGTCCCCGGACGAGGCGGTATTTTTAATGAACGAAACTGGTATTTTGTATTTCGTGCAAATCGGCCAAGTGGGACTCACGGGAAAGCAGCATGGCGGCTGAAATTCCGGTTTCCAACGCGTGTTCGGACGACTCGGAAGATGGTCCGTCTTCAAGAGGGGACCATACTCGGGCCCGCCGAGCTCGCGTAGTTGCGTTATGCTCGGTGTGCGCCGTCGTCTCGGCGTCATCCTCGGTGGTAACGGTCTCGGTGGGCGTCGTCTCCTCTGTTACGTCCCGGTCACTGTACAATGGAGCTGCACGTGGAAAAATATTTGTAGTGCGTTTGTACCATTTCAGCGCGCCGTTTCATCTACAGCGCATCGCCTGGTCTGCAACTGCAATACGGGGCGCTTCTCTAATTAAGGTTGAATTTCGTGTAACGTACAATTCGCACAGGGGTAAGCCTGTACAAACTGCAAGCCTGTAGGCCTGTACAAGGTAATAGCTCCCCTCAACAATATTGCGATTCAGTAGAAGCCTAATCGGATCAACTACTTGGAGTGATCTGCGGAATAAAGCCCCCGCGGGATTCGAAATCTCGACCGATAAGATGCAAAGCATGTTTTCCAGCTGCCTCCAGGTGTTTCAACTGACGGATGTTTTTGGCGGGAAGGTTGTGCGCCTTCAATGCGCAAAAATAAAAAAAAAGAATACATAATCTTCGCGTACTTCAACACAGTTAGAACCACGAGTTTGGCACGGCTTCATTTTATTTCTAAGAATTATAATTCGTGGTTCAGGTTTAATCGTTTGACTACTTTTGATGCATGGTATAACTACCTGAGCGAAGGACAAGAAGACACAAAGGAAGGTGAGGAACACGAGCGCAGGAAGGAAACTGTTAGAACACGAAAAAGCGCCCATTGCAGAAGGAATGAATTGAAGTAAGGGGGCCAGTTGGAGAAGTTGGTACGAATTCATGGTATAACTTCAGCGCGCAAAGGAGAAGTCACAAAAGGGAAATAAACAACACCAACGATGGAAGCAAGCTTAGCAACTATACTCGGTGACAACTTAAGAACGGCACCGGAAGTTGCCGCTGTGCCTTATCACCGTAGCCGGATGTTTCTCCGCGCGGCGCCAAGTAGGGCGTTACTGGGAATATTTTGAACATGGCGTGAGCCGTTCCCGTGATTTTTTTGGACTTAATATGCTTATAAACGACTCCAGTGACGACAAACAAACTGCGTGAGACAAAGCAGACGATGTCACGCATTCATAGCATGCCCCTTTCAAAACGCGCGCGCACTGACGTCACGGGTCCGGCGCTTTGGCGGAGTGATACACTACATGAGGTGGTGCCGTTCTTGAGTTGTAACCGAGTATAGCCACCTTAGTTCAATTCATTCCTTCAACCACAGAATGGCAGGCTCACTCGCAGGTTCACTCACACCCCCTAGTGAGTGAGCCTCACCATCGTTTTAGACTGGCCATTGTGAGTGCGAGCCCCACGCGCTGTGAGCCCCGCTCACCATTCGCGAGTGCAAGCGCCACTCGCGGTGAGCACCATCCACCACTCGCGAGTGAGAGTGGTAATGGTTGGTAATGGCAGGATTGCGTTTAGCTTCGGAAGTACGTCGTCACTGAGCTCCTCCTACGCGGCACCCTAGAATTAATTCTCCGGTGGTGTGTTGATTCAGGAATATGATTTGGATGGCCTTCTGACACCGTAATGCACTAATACTGTTCCGTTTCATGACTCATGGAGGGCCTGCTGCTTACACTAGCGAGGCAGGGGAGACGACGAGTGGTGAGCGCGAGCGCGACTGAGTGCGAGTGGTGACGGCGAATGGTGAGCGCGGGTGAGTGCGAGTGATAACGGCGAGCGGCGAGAGCGATCACAAGTGAGCGCGAATGGCCACGGTGAGCAGTGAGCGTGAGCGCGAGTTGGTACGACCGGTGTAGGGCGCGTAGTGCTCGTGAGTGCGAGTGGTGAGGGCGACTGGTGAGTGTGAGTGTGAGTGAGGGCGTGAGGAAAAATATATTTTTTGTTTGTGAGTGTGAGTGGCACCCAGTGCTGCCAAGGTATGCCTTCAAAAGTGGGCTGTTTTTCGGGTTGCAAGTTTTCTTCCACGAAAACTGTTAGAAAACTGGCGTCGGCGTTGGCCAGCTCGACCACTGGGAACACTCTTAGAAACTAGCGTTCGTGGACTCATGTCTCTCTCTCGCGTGATCTTCTGTTGTCCTCCCCAGTTCACGTGCGTTAGTGTGCGAAGTGGGGGGCGCAGGCGCCGAAACAGAGGGAGAGAAAACTTTTAAAAAATTGGCCGCGTATCTGCTACTTTCGTTGCAAATGTAGTGAAAAGACGATAGTCTTTGTAGACATTTGCCAAGGAAATGCCCCCCTTTGCTTTCCCGCTCACCTCTCATGCTGTTCCTGTTCTGTCACGCTCATCCCAAGGTAAACACACTAAAGGTTTGCTCAAGGCGATTTGAATTTACCCCGTTCCACTGCTACAGGCCGGGTTCCTCGATGCCAGCGCTGCAGTACGGCGGAGACGCGCGTTAATCGAGGCGGCCGACTTCAATGTTTATAGAACCGCGTTGCCGTGCTCCACGTGCGTTCCAAGCAGAACGTGGAACCGAGCTAGTGGAACCTTTCGTTGCTGTTGCCGCGTGATTTCTTATATGGCGCTAGTAGGTGGCGCGGGCAACAGCGGGCGGCGGTTTTCTGCAGTAGATGTAGATTATCATTTCATTATCATATCAAATTCATGGTGCATCCATGAATTTTTTTTTAAAATAAAGGAACACTGTAAACATCCCTTGTGTATTATTTTTGGTCCTATATTTGCGTAATGTCTTGTTCATGTTCAGCAAAGTTGACAAGTATGAACATATAAACCGGGCTTATAAACATATAAGCAGAAGTGGAAAGTCGTCGTCGGGAACAAGAGAAATGTGAACAAACAAAGGTCGTCGTCGGTTTTACGCGACGAAAAGTGAACTGATTCAGTGTCATTGACTCACATGCCGTAATTAGAAAGGTAAGCGCAGTGCTCTTTGCCTGGTTTCGCTAATCAATTATGCCATTAGAAGTAGCTAAACCGTTGCGATTTGCTACGCTTAATGTGAGAGGGCTGGCGACGAAAAAGAGGCAAAACCAGTTATATTGATTAGCCACGGAAAAGGGCATCGATGTCTTTGCTGTTCAAGAGACTAAAATTGACCGCGAAGACCAGACAGAGAGCATGGCGCAACGGTTCGAAAAACAGTATAACGTTTGTGTCAGCCACGCTGTTGGAAATTCGGCAGGGTGTCTTCTTTTTATTCGAAAGAGTATTGGCGCTGTGATAGAAAGTGTTACTGCATGTGTGAGAGGAAGATTTATTGTGTGTGACTTTACACTGTCAAATCAGGAATGGAGAGTTATATGTTTATATGCGTCAACTAAAGTTCAAGCGCGAAAGGAAGATTTCCGATTTGTGGGAAACTATTGCAAATCGGATCGTTCCTGGTATTGGGAGACTTCAACTGTGTTTGCTCTTCGCGCTGAGCGATAAAACGAGTGAAATGCCGTTTCGGGATGCAAGTACAGTTATTTTGAGTGATGTAATTAATGAAAGTGGTCTAGAAGATGTAGGAGCGACTTTTAACAATGGGCCCGTGTTCTTTACACACTTCCAAGGTACTAGCCATGGCAGACTGGACAGAGCGTATCTATACCTATAGAATGGATTCCAGATTGTCGAGAATACGAAGTTTGTCCGGTGACTTTCAGTGATCACTGTTTGGTTTTGTTTTGCATTGGCAGGAAAACAAACAAAATAAGAATGCCTTTAGTGGGGAGGGTGGAAACTAAATGGGAAGCGTTTAGAAGATGACGTGTTCATAGCTAATACGCTTACGTTGCGAGAACGTTTGAAAAGTGAGGGCAGCTGCCATTGTGAAGGATGGTAACTCTTCAGAGTGTAAAAATCAAAGCAATTGAAAGATCGAGCCTACTAAAACATGAAGCGACAAAGCAAGAGGCCTTATTGCGGGCAAACATAGAAGCCTTGTTAGCCGAAAAATGCATCAAACCTGGCGAGTACAAAAAAGACATACGAACAGTAAAGCAAAAACTTGAAGGGATAGACACAGAGCGTTACCGTGGCGTGCTTGTAAGGGCGAGGGCTGAAAAGATAACTGCGGGCGAGATGCCGTCCAAACAAGCCTTAGGCCTTGAAAAATGGCAGGCGCGGCGCAATGACATCGTGGAAATAGAAAATAATGGAACAATTACTCGTGATACAAACGTTATAGAAACTGTCTTTTTTCAGTACTACAGGGAGCTCTTCGCAAAACATGAAGTTAATTATGAAACTTTTAAGCGAGATTTGAAGTTAATGCCAGATTAGATAGAAGAAGAAAAGAAGAAACAAAAGAATACCGTAATTACCCGATTCTAACGCGCCCCCGATTCTATCGCGCACCCGATTTTCCAAGCAAAAACTGAAAAAACTTGCACCTCCGATTGTAACGCGCAAGGAACTTTGTGAGCAAGAAAAACGAATGCGAGAGAAATGGGCAATTTATTTCCCGAAGTAATCTCACTCATCTCACTCCTTGTCGCTCTCCGAGAGCTCCTTGTCGCCTTCGGCTGACCGCAACATCTCGTCATCGTCGCTGTCAAGCGCGGTCGCGATGCCACACTCTGAACGAACGTTCAACTATGTTCGATTGGATCGTGGCCCACGCCTCGCACGCCAACCCCGCGATCTTCTCCAGAGGCGCACGCTTCAGCAACCGCTCGTTGTGAACGCGTGGGAGCCGCTCGCAAGCCGCGGAAGCGGCACACCTTCGTTGCCGCTGCTGCTGCCATTGCTGTTATCAAGCGCGCAAGTGGAATAATTTGACGATTTGTGTGAATGCCGATAGAAAAGCCTAGGCGCCTAGATCCGAAAAATTCTTGTTAAAAGCTTTGGCGCCATCTTGAGATGGCGATGGCGATGGGTGGAACAAAATTTCAGCTGTTCCGGCAGTTTCGGTTTGTATCCGATTCTAACGCGCATGCGATTTTTCGGCCTATTTTTGCGGAAAAAGGGCGTGTTAGAATCGGGTAAGTACGGCACTTGGAAATCCCCATTTCTCTTGATGAAGTCGTGAAATCTACAGAGAATCTAAATCCTGGAAAATCCCCTGGACCGGATGTTTTAACGGCTGCTTTTTATAAGAAATGAAGAATGAAATTGCGCCGGTTGCTGCAAATGGTTTTTAATGAGGCATACGATCTCGACGTACTACCCCCCACCCCTCTCTACGTCACACACTGTACTGATCCCCAAAACGCACGATGCCGTCAAACTCAGAGATGTGAAATCTTACCGGTCTATATGCTTAACAAATGTAGACTACAAAATTTTGATTGTTGATTGATTGATTGTGGGGTTTAACGCGCCGACGCAACGCAGGGATGAGGCGAGCCGCCGTAGTGGAGGGCTCCGGATAATTTTGACCACCTGGGGATCTTTAACGTGCGCCGAAATCTCGTACACAACGGGCGTTTTGCTTTTTCCTCCATCAGAAAAGCGGCCGCCATGGCCGGAATCGAACCGGCGACCTCGTGCTCAGCAGCGCAACACCTTAGCCACTGAGCCACCGCGGCGGGGGTGACTGCAAAATTTTAATGAAAGTATTAGCTAGTAGGCTCCAAACAGTAATGCAAGATATTGTAAGTTTTTGTGGGATCAGGGGGCGGACCAGGCTTGTGGGATCAGGGGGCGGACTATATCACGAATGTACATAAGGCGCGTTGTATTCTGGAGTGTTGTGATGCCACACAATCTGGCGTTGCAATGCTCCAGATTGACTTGGAGAAGGCTTTCGATCGTGTGCCGCACAGATTTTTATTTCAAATTTTAGAGTACATTAATGTCGGCAAAGTTATTCGAAATGGAGTGCGTATGGCGTACAGTAAATGCACAAGTCGTCTTATAGTTTATAAGGCAGTTGGAAAAAGAGTTCAGGTGCTGCGTTCGGTGAGGCAATTGGATTCCCGATATCCCCCCTCCTTTTTTGCATATATATTGAAACGTTTTGCTTAAGTGTTATTAAAAGCAGTAACATTCAAGGTTTTCAATTGCAAATGACGGAAGTTCGACTACTAGCGTACGCGGATGACATTGCAGTAATCTGCACTACTAAAGAAAGCTTTTCTCGAGGTAGTACAAACAGTGAAACACTTTTGCTTGGCTAGCGGTAGTGCAGTAAACTGGTCTAAATGCTTAGGCTTTTGGCATGGCGAACGGTAGTCCACGCCCAAGCGTTTTCGCCAACATACAGTGGGTCACGAGTCCTGTTAAGCACCTGGGGGTGCCACTAGACAGTTATCAAGACAGTGACCCTTACTGGGCCAAGCAACTCAAGGAACTTCGAGAAGACAGAGAAGTGGAAAGGGTGGGGTTTATCAATGTTTGCGAGAGCCACAGTTTGTAATTTGTTTTTTACAAAGAAGCTGTGGTATGTAATGCAAGTTTTGCATTGTTCAAGGGCTAATATTCAGAAATTTTATCGTGTGTTCGCCGTGTTTATCTGGAGTTCATCATGGGAAAGAGCGAACAGAACGAACCTCCTTCGGAAAGTGCGTGAAGGCGGACTTGGTTTATCGCACTTATTTTTAAGGCAAGTGGTCAATAGATTTCTGTTTCTTCGTGATGTTGAAGACGCGTTTCTTAGGACGGTTTGTCAGCTGCGACTTGGAAGACTTTTGCCTGAATTTGTTGTGAGCTCTGAGTACCGTATTTACCCAATTCTAACGCGCACTTTTTTTCCGCAAAAATAGGTCGAAAAATTGCATGAGCGTTCGAATCGGATACAAAATGGAAACTGCCGAAACAGCGGAAAAGTTCGTCCTCCCACCTCCATCCCGTTCCATCGCCCATCTCCAGATGGCGCCATGAAGCCTTGCACGATTTTTCGGACGCAGCAAGTATTCTATAGCAGCAAGCCTAGGCGCCTAGGTTTTTCTATCGGCGTTTCACACAAATCGTCAAATCGTTTCACTTGCGCGCTTGATAGCAGCAATGGGCAGCAGCGGCTCTCCCACGCGTTCAAAACGAGCGGTCGGCTGAAGCGTGTACCTCTGGAGAAGCTCTCGGGATGGGCGTGCGAGGCGTGGGCCATGATCCCATCGACCATAGTTGAACGTTCGTTCAGAAGTGTGGCATCGCGAACGCGCTTGAAGGCACCGAGGCCGAGATGTTGTGGTCAGCGGAGAGCGACGAGGAGGGAGATGAGTGAGATTACTTCAGGAAATAAATCGCCCGTTTCTCTCGCATTCATTTGTCTGGGTCACAAAGTCCCGCGCGCGTTACAATCGGAGGTGCAAGTTTTTTCGGTTTTTTGCCAGGAAAAATCGGGTGGCGCGTTAGAATCGGGTAAATACGGTACATGAGGGGAACTGTAGGTGGATTTTGTAAGGAGGTGGTGTGGTCATACCGTTTTCTTTCCGTCCGTTTTTCTTTAAAGTACTTAAGCGGGGTGAGTCGGAAGAAACTGTACAAAGATATCGTCGAGAGTGTATTGCCAGTGCCAATATACCGCAGCAAGTGTAATCTAAGGCCTGAGAGAGATGTACTTAAGCGAGTGAAAAGAATGACGGTCCCAGGTGGAGTGAAATCTTTCTTTTTTAAACTCCATACTGGAACACTGGAAGTAAAGACCTGGATGGAGGAAAAGGGATGGTTTGTGCCATGGGGTGTGCACTGTTTTCTGTGTCGAAAGCCAGAAACAACAGAGCACGTGTTCTTGGACTGTTGGGGAGCGGTGTTCTTTTGGGACATCCTCCAGCGAACGCTCAAAAAGATTTGCCTGTGGATGCTTACAATATTAGGTTTTTGAACATTGAAAATGAGGACGGTGTGCCGCTTGACACAATTATGCTGTATGGACTACATAGCATCTGGCGAAACAGGATGGCGGTACCCTACTCCGACCCAGATTCCAGACTCATCAGAGACTACTTCAAAGATTCAATAGGTTCTTTTGTGCAGATACAGAAACTTCAGCCCTCTAAACCAGAGTGGCTACCCACAATTGAAGCATTTTTGGCAATGAAAGAATATTGAAATCACCCCGCTTGCCCAAGAAGGGCTGCAGTTCTAGTGTTTGTATTGAGTAGGAAGTGTACACATTATCAGTTACGTGTGTTTTTGTTTTGTCATCCTGTCAAAGAAGGCAATAAAGAAAAACAAGGGTGGCTGAATTGAGCCACAAACAGACAGACAGACAGACAGACAGACATACAGACAGACCAAAATTTCTGGGTTTAAGTAGCCCAAGAAAGACTATCGTCTTTAATAAAGTGAGAGTGGTTCCTCAGTCCAGGAGCACATGTGCTGTCCAGGCTGCTGCATGTAGCACTGGCCACCACCATGAGCTGGTCCTGAGGTTGACAGCTGGGCAGCACTGCTAAGGGGAAGTGGACGGTTTCATGAGCGGCATTTCTGAATTTTTTGTGCAGTCCAACATTGTGTGTGTCAGTGTTCCAGGTGCCGGGCAGAATTCACACTTATCTGGGTATTGTGAAGGAAAGAGTGAATGCATGCGGACTGGGTGGGAAAACGTGGCTCCTTGAATCTGTCTGAGCGTGAGTTCCCGACTTTTGGTCAAGATATGTGGGGACTGCGGAAGGTCTGAAGTACCGGGCGGTTTCTTGGTAGGTAAGAAAAGGTACGGAATCACTTCCGATGTCACGACGCGGTGACAGGTTTTGAGCGTGTCGATGAGCAGAATTATTGCACGTCAATGCAGGTTGGGCGGGAGTCCACACAATGGCCACCCGATGGGCGGGCAGATGTTGCTTCAGAAGTCGCAGTGTCGTGGGTGCCACCCGTTACGACGGAATCCTGTGGCAGGCGGCTTGCAAATCGGTCAGTATAATCTTGGAGGTGGTTTGGGTAAGGGCGAGCGCAATAGCTAATTCTTCAGCGTCCAGGGAGGTGAATGTCCGGAGTGTCTTGCATTGTGCCAATGCAACCGCGAGTTCATAGCTGGATATTTCGACCGATTTCCTCGTTGGGAATGCCTCTGCCGGGTAGCGGAGGGTCAGCTGTGGCTGTTTGAAGATATTTGTCTTGGAGGTCCCGCATGTCGGGTGTGCCAGAGTACGCGTGTATGGTGCGGGCCATGTTGCGGTTTGATCCCCCTTTCTGGTGAGGGGATCAAGGAGCTGGTGTAGTAGAAGCCTTGTCTTGCGGGCAGTAGGAGTGCTTTGCAAGCTGTCGCACATATGGAGCCAGTTTTCCCTGCTTAACTTCTCAGAGTACTTGGCGACTTGTAGCCAGAGTTGTGCGATGTGCTTAAAGAGTTTTCTATTATGGCGCTGACGCTTCCACCCGCAGGAGTTCGTGGTACAGACGCCGTGTCAGGGAAGCAGGTAATCGCGTGTTCTAGAGTGTGCTTTGGGAGAGATGCGAACGCCGGCGGACAAAAAGATTCGGGCCTGCCAGTCACGGGGAACATTGAGCAGCAACTTCAGAAATCCATGTGACATGCAACAGCCCTGCTTCCGACCAAGGGACAGGGGTCGAATCAAATGACAGACAGGCACAAACAGACGTTTTTAACACGGAAGCGTTTTATTCCGGACAACACAAACATTTGAGTGACGTCATATCAGTCACGGAAGTTACGCCAGTACAAGAAGCAAGCGGCCTGCAAGGGTGCACCCCTGCACACAGGGTCTTCTTGCGGAAGCAACCTTTAGAACCAAAGAGAACATTATACTCAGGGTTGTTCGTTTCGGATTTTATATTTTACACGACGGTGTTTTATGCCGGGATATACACCAAGATTTCACTGACGTCATATTCGTCACGGAAATGACGTCAGTACACCTTTGCCGAAGCGACCCGCCAGTAGCACGTCGCTCGCCAAGCACACCGACAAGACAGCCGCCGACCCGCTAATCATGCTCAGCTGGCCGGAGATTTCGCTGCACATTTCACTTTCGGGTTTTACCAATTCCTACGACAGAGGAATCAACCACAATTGTTTTGCAGTAAATAGCTCAAAGAGGGAGCCACTTTCACTGTTCGTCCCTTGAGACGCGCTGTTTCTCTCTCGGACCAGCCGATACGTCCTTCTGCCGCACGGCTACCGGGCGAGAGCAACGTTACTCATTCACGAACCGCTTACTCTCAATCTTCACAGCATAAACATGGCGGGACCCGAACAAGCGCCACTCAACGGCCTCAAGGACGCAGAACAGATCCCCACTGTGTTTTCATTTACACAAAATGAGTGTTAAGTGCTTGAAACTAGCGAATTTTGCGAGTGCATACTTTACAACAGACTACTGTGCGCGTCCCTAATGACGGCGCTCACAGTTTCTTTTAGGAGAAGGTGATTTTGAAGTATAGCATCAAATAGGGGTGTGGTGTCAAAAAGGGAAATAACTGTTGCAATGATTAATGGGGTATGGGTGTTAAAAAAACCCCTGAGAGCCATACCGAAGAAGCATGTGCACCATAGAAATAAATGCATTCCACCTATTGTGTAAAAAGCTCACTACGATTGTTCAGCGATTACCATTAACATAGCATAA
>JABSTR010003100.1:0-55998 GCA_013339765.2 Haemaphysalis longicornis | reverse complement strand
GTACAGGAGGAGTGAGTGGTTAACTTTATCAAAAGCCTTGGCAAAATCGAGAAATATACAATCAACCGAATAACCAGAGTCGAGGCAAACATGTAAGTCATTAGTAAGTTTTAGGAGCTGTGTCTCACAGGAGAAACCTTTTCTGAGTCCATGCTGATTTAAACAAAAGAAACAATTTTCTTCCAGAAATTTTACCAGATGTGAAAAAATGACGTGTTCCATTATTTTGCTTAGAACAGAGGTTAAAGTTATCGGTCTGTAGTTTGATGGGTTATTAGCATCACCGGATTTGTAAAGAGGTACTATTTTTCCAGCTTTCCTGTCTTTGGGCAAAGTACCAGAATTATGGGATTGAGAAAATAAGCATTGTAAAATTATGGAACAATTTGCACTCGTATTTTTCAAAAACTTGTTAATTCCGTCAATTCCGCAAGACGAAGTTCGCTTTAAATTATCAATTATTGCTTTAAGGCCAGCATAGGCAAAAACTATTGGATCCATTTGAAAATGATTTCTAGGCTCCAGCTTGGGACGAATGTCGGTGTTTATGGGCGACGAGAATGAATGGGCAAACGTGTTATTGAGCACTTCAGAACATAAGCTGCTAGAAATAAAATCACCTGAAGGTGTAACCAAAGAAATTCTGTTAGTCCATTCGCCTCTAACAATTGTCCAAAAACACTCAGGGTTTGTTTTAAGAATATTTGGTAGTGTGGTTTTATAAAAGGTCGATTTAGCTACTTTTAAGGCAAGTGAATAGGCTGCCCCAGCTGCCTTGTAGGCTAACCGGTGGTGTGCGGCATCGTATGAATGCTTTGTCTTCCGGAAAAGCCGTTTCTTTTTGTTAGAGAGACGTAACAAATTTCGGTTGAACCAGGGTGCCTTTTTGTTATTAAATACGCGTCTGAGTGGAACGTGCCGATTAATTAGCTCGTTTACTTTGTTTTTAAGCATGTTCCAGTTAACTTCAATTGAACGTTCGAGGTGATCAGGCAAAAATATGTCAAGAAAACCGGCCAGTTCACTGTTTATCGCTGAATAGTTAGCTGTGCTATAATATCTAATCTTCTTGAAACCTTTTTGTGATACCGAACGGGGGAAAATAAGCGAAAATTGCAGTACATCATGGTCACTTCAAACAGGCAAGTGCGTTATGGTTGAAACGATATCAGGTGATGACGTAAGTATTAGGTCTTCAAGGGAAGATGAATTGCCGCTCGCATGACTACGCATGCAAGACAGTCTGCACCGGCGCAATGCTCCTCCCTTCTGTGACGTGCCTGATGTGTAGGGTGTTTAGTTGGACAAAGGGGTGGAGGCACAGGAAAAAGTGATAACTGGCACCCATTCATTCTTGGCTGCCGTTATCGCAATCTGCAGTACTCGGAACTGCATTCGAAACACAGAACAAAAGGAAGGAGCTATGCGCCGGTCTTGACTTCTAGCAGGCATAATCATGCGAATGGAAATTAAATTTCGCCATTTGATATCTGGGACTACGGAGGCGCTAGAAGAATTCTGTCAATTGAAATTGCGTAGAAACACGATTGCGGGTAACTGCATTACAAACATGCCTGGTCACTGTAGCCACTAAAAAGTTAGTTAATCAAGTTTAAATCATTAGGCCACCTACATCAATAATTACCTCCTAATTATGTGTCCCCCTGGGCGCATAACCTCACTGTAGAGGTGGACTTCGCGTAAATCTAAGCGCCTATTTTAAAAAAAAAACCTGTCGACTTAACTTTGATCCCCCTGTATTTCCATTGCTTTTTCACTCGTCAAGGTGAGAGCCCGAATGACATACAAGCTGTTACTGTGCGAAGTATATTTCATTACCTAGGCATATTTTGGTCGCGCCGTTTTCTCTGCAATAAGGATACCCTCAAGGCATTCTGATAGAACCGAATCGCTTGTTATTTTAATATTTCGCGCTTAACTTTGGTAGCGCACAGGGCTCCGACTATTAAGTGCAACAGACGGTGGGAGTGCTGCTACCTCTAATAAAACTGCGCAATGAGTGGCAAAAGTATTTAATCATATAACAATACATGAGCAATGTCACAAATCCGGAATATAAAAGCTAAGATAGGCTTTCAAACAAACCAAACTGCCAATGCTCTACCTGTGGCTGAGAATTGGCGCATGATCCATTTTTCCAAAAAAATCTGTAAAATGGGAGCTTCTTTCAGCAGAGTTGCAAAGTACCTTGCAATGTTTGTGAACGTTTAAATATTTCCAATATGTTTCAATTGGGGAATATAATGGTTGTTATTGGTAGAAAAGGGAGAAGTTTTACGTACTGCCAGGAATGCAATAACTGGATGCAATACACTTCAAACCGTTGCTCGGAACATTTTCAACGGCATTCTTAAATATCCTGCCGTCTTGAAGAGTGAAACCCATTTTAAATCTCTATTGCAATTATTTTTAAATTCTCCCTGCGTTAGAAGCATACAGACACTCGACATAGGCTTGAAGACACTGTGCCTGTATATGATGCGTTCAATCGTGGTACCCTCACGCTGAGGATATGGCAGCGTAGTTCACCAAACAAACTTTTGTAAAAAAAATTGGGGGACCCCACACAAGAGTGGCAGTCAGCGTAAAGTGGAGCTTCAATCTTTAGATTGTACACACATCATCAACGGCGTGTTTTTTCAGTGTACGTAGGCTTCGTTCTTGTCCTAAATGTCACATGGATAGGTTGTAAAAATGTGACAAATTTTGACCGTAGCGTTTACATTTGCAGTTGGTTCACACAAGACCTTCATGCTGGCTAGTGTAACGAAATAACGACGGAGCCGAGAGTGGTGCCATGGCTGCCCTAAACGGGGATCATTACTTTGAAGGGGCCGGGCAGACGAAATACGCGATTGTTTTATTCGAAGGATTTTGTGTTTTATAGTGCCTCCCGCACTTGTCCGGCAGCAAGCGCTGCCGTACTCACTGAGAAATTTCTCAATGTAGTAAAATATTGATTCCATCGCCTAATCTCGTATTTTTTGGCGTCTGCAATGAAGCCACAAGAGCGGGTGTTCAAACGAACTTCAAGTGCGTCTTCAGGCTCTACAGCCTTTCTTACCGTCACTCCATCCAGTTGGCGCTGCCATACTGAACCGCGGACCGTTGTGGGTCATTGCTTTGTTTTTGACCGTATTTTCACCTGGCTTGTTTTTGTTAGAGTAGAAAGTAATCATTTCGGGAAATACTTGCTATGCTCGCCAAACAGGGTCACGTAAGGCAACGTCGCTTACTGCAATCGGCCAGTGTTTTGTAAGAACTCCAAAGTGGCGAACTGCTATGGAGTTAAATTTAAATAGGCATAATGCGCATCGGTACTTTTATGTTTCCTTGTATATTCGTAACTGTCATTGTTTACCCCACCATTCTTACTGCTGTAAAGGAATATTAAGCGCAGACGGCTCGTTCAGCAAGCTTATAGCCCGGCCTAATTTGCGTCTGCTTTTGCCAGCCCCCGCCATTAGCAGAGCTGGACGTATGACATGATTAGTTCCGTTGCGGGAAACGAGCTAGTCTGTCGCAAGCCAGTTCCCTTCTTTCCTACTTATATAGCTTATTTGAGCGAAGTGTGTGTTGAAAGTAATGTCCGTGTGATTCTAACCAGGCAATCCTTGTAATGTCCGTGTGATTCTAACCCAGCGAGTTTCTTCAAGATGGTGATAATCACCGGCGCATACCCCGCGGGAGATTTACATCCTGCTGAGCAATAGAGAGTCGGTGGATGAACAATAGATCCGCGATCCTAACAGTTGTTTTTCTGTCCATAACGTCAATCCTTCAAAAGCAGCCGACGTAGTCGCCCCTCTTCCCTTTTCATCAGTGCATGCGCCGTCGTGCAACTTACAGCACATACTGGCGTCGCCAAGATGAAACTAACGATAACGAAACTATGCACCTAGCTCGCCGAAACGTTTCCGGCCCCGTGGTTTTGTAGAAACTAGTCTAGTCGGTGTCGGGAAATTCTCAAATTTCCAGTGTTGTGTTCCCTCTTGGACAGAGAGTCTAGCAATGTTGCCACATCGTCCTTGTGCCTGTCTCGGGTTCGGTTCTCGGTAGTTTCCTCTCCAAACGAGATCGTTTTCCTGCTGCTTTTCAGCTCAACGTACGGTCCTGGTGGTTCTCGACACGGCTTGGTGTCTCCTCGCAATGGGCAGAGCTGGTGGGCAAGGGTTCCTCGACGTTCCCAACTGCACTGAGATTGAACAACTGAGATTTGCGCCTGCGTGTGACCTGTAGCACTACATCGGTTAGAGCAGTTTGGGTTTCCATTACATGTGGCGAGCATTCGCTGTTCATTATGTTTGGACCGAAGATACACTCGCAGGCAAAGGGTGGCGGGGCTGTCTTTTCTTTCGCCTTCTTTACTTCACACTTGCTGGCGTCCGCTTGAATTACTGCCACTGACTCGTCTTTGATTACAACGACGCAACTGGTTTTGATCACACTGTCCGTTCGTTGGGACGTTCGACGATACTTTGTTATTTCGTAAAGCTGGAGCGTGGTAGCAACGATGGCTTGATCCTTAACGTAGACTTCAGAGACCCTAGCGGACGAATTCCACAGTGTAATCATGTCGACCGTCTTCTCACGCAAGCGCATAACAGGTGCGATGGGCACACACTTCTCCCGCCAGTTGCTTCCAAGCGCCGCCGGCAAGTTATACGGAGGGCAAAAGTATCTGGTCTAACGTCCTATACAGCACCACAAGTTTTGTATTTGGCCTCACGGGTGCTTTGCGGCGCAACAAGGCTTATTTGTTCTGGGATAAGCCCAGTGGCGCGCCCTCCCAGAAAATAAAAGCAGCGGCAGCCCCAGAGAACCTCCCGAATTTCAGGACAAGAAATCTTCCGTGTAAGAGCTTAAGCATCCTAACGTTTCTCACCCCCCAAGTCATTCGGTATTTGGCTCTCAAGGTTTTATTTGTCGTATGCAAGTGTGGTGCCGCTAGGTATAATGTTTGAATCCCCTGCCTCTTGTCCCTGACTATAAATTCTTGCATTATCTTACATCTTTTACGTGTTGTCCCTTCGTGGGCGTTGATATTGTGTGTTCCCCGTCGTCCGGTAGTCCCGTCGGTGCAGCGTGCTCGCTTAGCAATCAGAGTGCAATTGTTTTATTCCAAAGTCAATGACAATGTAGAAACTTTTGTAATTAATATTCAATTCATTTCATTTTTTTCTTCCCTGAAGACCCTCGGATAGTAGGTCACGGTTGCTTTGCGCCAACGTAGACGAGGAAAATAGTAGAAACAACAACAAATAAAAACAGACACAACGAATATAAGCAAGAGGTAGAAATAGTAAAAAAAAACTGTGGCAATCACGAATAAATACCTAATATATAATGGCGAAATTTCCGGAGTGAATTCCCCAATAGTTTCGCTGGAAGGCTAATGGCTTATAATAAACTCAAGAGTTATTTGCCAAATATGTTTGGGTATTGCGTGAACCTAATACATTGGGTAGCGATCGCTTCATGGTTATTGCGCGAAGCAAGAACTGTTCATCGATAAAGTCTGCAACTTGATCTTAGTGATTCGGTGACTGTGGTTCAGATGGATACAAGCGCTTGGTGGTGGCGTTCATAAAGCGTGTCTTGGCTGGAACGGGTTAGCAAAAGTGTTCAAACGGCACAAGCAAGCGATGATGCAGCGGGCAGCGAGTGCAATGACGTTTATGGGCCGTTTTAATGACGTAGAAGTGACTGTGTCTGAGCACTCGGTTTTTGTGAAACGGCTTGCACAGTTTGCATTGATTGCAAATTCGTGTAATACACTTATTGTGAAACGCTGCAAAGTAGTGATGCATATCGAAGCTGTGGTGTAATATATGTTAGGTTTGATTTTATTATTTATTCAACTTTCAATATCCTAAAGGCTCCGAAGGGCTTCACGTAGGGGGCATGCGATTCATACAAGGTGTAAGTCAACACCTAGTAACATGAACTGCAAACGACAGTCACTCTATGTAAGATGTGCAATTAGCAACGGTTTGAGACACGCAGACAGAGTCTGAGAGGGCAATTGACATCTGAAGTGCATGGCACCACTGAACTGGGCTCGCACGTCGGTTCAGCTTTTTAATATATACACTGTTAAAAAATCGCAGGTCTGACAAAAAGAACACATTTTCCATTAGAAAACGTAACCAAGGGTGTGTGCTGAAGCACGTCTATGACATCATATTTGGTGGTTTTTTGACAACTTACAGTGTGCAATATGTTGCACATCTGATAAATTATATATATATATATATATCTATATATATATATATATATATATATATATATATAGTTGTGCATTTTGATGCTTACTTGCTACATGACACTACTGTTCGGCTCTAAACTTCCAAACTCTGTCAGGTTTTCGAAAAGTTTTTCGGAATGTTCCATGCGTGAATGCTGTATTAGTGCTGTACATGCGGCACTCGCGCTTCTCTGACCATTTGCTGGAATAAAATTTTCTCCTCCTACTACTGGCGTGTACTTACTTTGAGATGTTTTGTGTTTTGCTCGACCCAAAATCAAACTGTTTCTTGTACGTAGTTCGCCATTTCACCTTACTTTACGCCAAACAGCCAACTCTTCAAACCTGAACTCTTGTCATGTCTCCTTTATTGTTTTCCCTATTGGTGGTATTTTTTCACCTGAGGTAGTATTTTAGGCATGCGAGGTAGCAAGTACATACATACAGACAGTAATCACATCCCTACGTTTACTTAGGGAGATTAAAAATGTTACTCGTATGCGTTGATCGTATTACTTTGTGTAAAAATCGGTTGTATGCCGTGTATCACGGAAAACGTTTTTTAAACACGTGGAGCACTTTTACCAGATAATGGGGCCTTCCCGGAGTTGTTTTCCAGTATGTCTGCTGAGTATGCAGCAGAGTGTCACAGAGTATTAGCAAGAAACACACCATTTTTTCCGTTTAGCGAATTACGACTCGTGCGCTAGTCCGTAAGGAGAGAAGAAAAATTGGGCAATTAGGGTTCTAAGCTGCAAACAGTTTATCACCGCGCTAATACCTACGGGCCGTAGTCGGCATTATTTCGTGTTTGTAACTAGCAACTTTCTCCTTATCCAGAATATGCTGCACTTGGGAGACAATTCTAGCTATATTATCTCACAGAGCGCAAAAAAAACTGTTCACCTCACTGAACTGAAAGGAACTAGTATTGGAGCTCATTATAACCCTTCACTTTCATAACTTTTAAAGAGGCATTCTAGCAGATTAAGAGATGGGGCTTTGAATAGCATCAAGATACTCCTCTGGTAGGTAAGAGGGGAGGTGCCATCCTTTCTACATAACCTTTCTACATAACCAACCTTTCTACCATAACCAGCGAATTGTGTTGTAACTTGTGCTTTTCTCTGTTAACGTGCAGTATAAAGCCGCCTTCACATTCGAAAGTATTTATGGTTGCGTTCTGTAATATTACCCTCCCCGGCCCGTTTTGTTAAGTAGCGTTTCGTGTTCAGAGGGGCCGATTCGACACAGGTCATGATAGATTTAAATACGGGTAAATGCCCCAACAAGGTTACTTCGAAACACCAAATACAGAGAGCGGGGAAAGAATTCTTTATAATTAGCGAACACTTACTTTTCCAGAACATTGTAGTACAGGAATTAATCTTTTCGACTGGGTCCACTCCTGACCTGAAGATACAATATAAAAAGTGATCAAAACCATAGCAATAGTAAGTCAAACAATTCTAATGATTACAAAGATTATAATCCACATGAAAATACAGATATGCTTGCTGTTTTCCAAACTACTCCAAATCATGAAACTATTTCTACAGCTTAGCCCAGTTTTCTCTTCGCAAAGTTTTGTATCTTCGTAGGCAGAAACTAGGCATGTTACGAATAGACTGAAACTTTGCTTTCTACTATAGTCCCTCAATCTACTCTGTACTGCAGTGCTGGGGTAGGTATCCGGGTTACACGACGGAAATTGACGTGGTTATTGTAAACACTATGACTGTAATTATCGCTGCTACTGAATGCGTTCCTGTTGCCTATAATAAGCCGTCTATCGACACACACGTGATCATTAGTTTTATGCCCCCGAACATCCATTACCTTTATTTACGGGGTGCCTCCAAAGTACAAAAAAAACTTTTTTTGAAGGTCATTCCCCTTATACTGCCTGTCATCGCAATGAGACTTCAAGTGATCAAAGCAGTGAAGACAATATTTAACCTCGTTTCCTACAGCATTATCAGTAGAGCTCTGATTCCAACATGGTTTACTAACAGCTTTTTTATTTGCAGCTCAAACCTTGAGGAGTGAAAGGCCGCGCTGATGAGCTCTGACCCAGGGGACCAGTGACCGTTGGTTAACCAGGCACGCAAGACAGCAGCCGCCGCAGAAACCTTTGGCCGGGGGCTTCTCCCACTTTCTAGCGCAAATGTTTGGTCACGTTCAAATAGAACTTCAGCTCCACCACTACCATCATCGTCACCACACTGCCTCTGTTTTGCACAGATTCATTTTCAGTGGCGAGGCGCATACATCCTTCACTTTCACCTTTTGCAGAGTATTCACGATAATTTCTCAGCCAAGGGTCTAAGTGAATTAACTTAGGGCTTGTTTTCAAATAGAACGCGTTGCTGCTCAAATTTGGTTCAAGGCATTGACAAGGGTGAAATCTCGACGGGTGTTCTGAATGAGGAGCATGACTGCACATGCACTGTCTCCTCTTATGAACGTCTCCGTGTGCGTTTCTACCTTTACTAAACGGACTTTTAATATCCGTTAAAACTTCAGCAGTAAAGGCTTATGGATTTACAAACAGTTTGTCCCAGATCAGTCAGTGATGCCCAGATGGGCATTTCCCTAAAGTATCTCGCTCAAAGATTATGCAATTTATTTCCTCGGCGCTACAATCAGTAGATTGAGAATCATTATTTTCGTATTTTTTTATGGGATCATTTGCTTTTATTGTTCGTCCATGACACCGACATGTTATGAACATCCAGGTTGATCAGGAGCATTAAATTCCCTTCCAATGTAAGCTGTTTGGACAATTCTTCAATTAGTGTTTCAGCTTATGAACTCAAGGAATGTCTGTTTGGAAGGGTGTGTACTGGACATACTGTTATGAGCCCACGAAACAGCATTTTCACATCTACTGACTTTAAATTTCTTTCAATGCGTATGTTGGTGAAAGCTATAGATCATTGCAGTACAATGGGTGCTAACCTCATGCAGTGAGTTTACACGTTTCAGCCGCTTTTTAATGGTGTACCATCGGTGGAAGTTGGTAGGTTTTCAATTTAGGTGTGGCACCTGCAGCACAATAACGTAGGTGTATATTGTTAAAATATTTCTTATTGTAACTTCTTTGATGAGTGCTTACATTTACAGAGCGTATAAGCGCTCCGTCGGATTTTCATTTGAAAACAAGATGTGTGATTTTTGTGGTTCCGGTACCATGTGTTTTGTAAAAAGAGATGTTTATGTACAGTGTGTTGTTGGGATACTTGGTACTACATTTCAAAAGTTTATGCATGTCAAAAGTATTTTGCTGTTGTAACCGGAATGTGTGATTGTTATGGAGATCACAGATTGCCACCTGTACGTTAATTTCTGTCACATTGGAGAGACCTTCATCACTGATCACTGCCGCATCTTCGTGCCGAATCAAGCAAGCCTCTCGGTACTAATTACTCTTCTCGTACCCGACCCCGCTGGCTGTCGCAGAGCGGAACGTTGGAAAACAGGCATAGTGTCCTCTAGATTCATTCTCTTTGCACCGCCAGTGCTTTTAGAGCAAAACCGGAGAACGCTAAACATTATCTCTTAAAAAGCTGTGCGAAAACGCAGCACTAATCCTATAAAAATATTTGTTTTTCAGTAGAGGTACATTCATTATACATGCCTGGTTTAGTTTTTCAACACAGGCAATGTTGCTTCCCCTTCTGTGCATTCTTTTTTTCTTAGGAGAAAAAAGTGGGACGCTTCTATACCATACTGCCCCAGGATAACATACCCTTGTGGTGCGATCATAATGCAAGAGGCAATAACAGTCTCATAGAAGAACGTTGGGCAGACCTCAGGTAAAGTCGTAAAATGCAATAAAATGTAATCCTTGACGCCACTACGCGATACGAACGCATGTTTTTACGTCGGCCACATGCTGGTGGTCGTGACTGACAACCAGGCGTGATTTTTCAAACGCAATTTAAAAAAAAAGAACTTTAAGTTTATGTAGGTTTCCCACGAAAAATATGCCCGCTAAGTCGTTTGAACCGCAAAGCACCTTTTCCCGCTGTGCCAGCAGCGTACGAGAAACGCCGTTTTGGTGGAATTCTAAAGCAACAGCAATCCTTTGTGCATAGGTTAGACCCCACAGTTGTTGATGAAGGGGCAGGAGGTGTTCACGAGTTCCTAAACACACTGCCGTGTACCGTCTATAAATTTGGTGGAGAAGATTGCGTGCATGTTAGAGCTTGTGTTCGTATGCATGGAACGTAAGCGTCACAACCTGGGAGAGTTTTATGGAAACTGCTTCATGACGCTTTAAGCACGCGGCTCCAAAAAAAGGATCTAAGCCAACTTCTGCATATCTAAAGATGCGGGAGAACAACGTGTTTGCGACTACACGTCAGTCGCAAGTTTTGTTGCCATCCAATAGTGTCTAACATAGGAAAAGGCAGGCACAGCCCTTGAAATAGATTTTCCTCTCTTCTTTCACAACAAACCGAAATTTAGGTGCGGGAACACAGTAATACTTTACAGGGTGTTGTTTTTGCCCTGTGGCGCGATTCAGTTTCCTACGCGATATTGAAGTGAAACCACCTAGGAGAAGCTAGTCCTCCACTTTAAACACTAAATCCTTTTGGAAAGCTTTACAACGCAGTGCGCCCTTGGAGCTTTGTGTATGTGAGGTGAACTGGTCCCTATCCTAGCGGCTTGGGTTCGAGCAGTGGCAATCCTGCGTGTTATTTATTTTTCATGTCCAATGCCTTTTGTGTAAAATTTTCTAAGCATGTTCTTCTACCCCATTTTTGTGAACATCAATGGTTCGGTATGCTTTAAAGTGTTTTAAGAGCAGTGAGCAAATTATCACAGCGTTTAACTGAACATTTCCGCCGTACAAGGGGGGTCGCAAATCAACGGTTGATGAAATTTGTGGCCTCGGGTGATGTCGGGTAAAAATGCAGCAATTCATGAAAAAAAAAGCTTTGCGCACGTTAGAAAAATTTACTTGAAAAAATCCAGTTTCCTTAGTGGCTTATTGAAACGGCCGTGCCCATCTCCACTCTTGCTGCTAGTGCGGCTCTGAAGGCTCCTCTCAACCGCTTTGGAATGGTATTTCCTTAATTCCGCAGCACCTTTAGGAAGCCTTCCTTCCAAGTATGACAAATAATAGCGCCTGCAGTCTCGCATTTCTGGAACGAAAACGTAAATGGCCTATGCAACATTTTCAGGCTTTCCTGCTGACAAGGGAAAGACTGCCAGTTTCTCGGAGTACTAGTTATGGAAAAGTGTTTTCTGTAGTGTGCTTTTGTACCCACTAACGCAATTCGCACGCATTCGTAAATTACATCTTGGAGCGAGCACGTTATGTTTGGGTTGCAATGACTGCTTTTTGTGAGGAAAAATGTATATTTCTTATATGTAAAATTCTTGCTGACAGCGTTTTTTGCGATATGGCCCTCCAGAGAAAGAAGATGCATAAAATCTATGTACAATAAGGAGATTGCTCTAAACTAAGCCCAGAATTTACCCAAGGATATGTTGAAGCTTCTCCAAACCACGAAGTTTTTCTTTTTTCCCCCAAATTGTTCATTTCGGCATATATCTAATAAAAGCAACTTTCCTTGTCGTACAATCGTACCAATCGTAACAATTTATAAGATCTTTTCCATGGCAGAGAATTTCGGGGGACATAATTTACTTGAAAAAATCTTGCAAACGCGCCTTCCTGCTATAAATACGAAATTTAAACACGCTATCTGCCGCACGCTCAACGTATGTGAAATCACAAAATGGCGCTTGGGCAACTCCCATACGCTTTGTAATAAACGAACAGCGTGAACAGATGCCAACAAATAATGCCGACTTTTAATGTCACATAGGCACCCTGAAAGTGCAAGGCTATATGACTTAGCAGTTAGTGCACATCTCCCATTTGCTGTCTTCATTGCCAAATATCTAAAGAAGGTACTCACATGACTGCAGCAAGAGTGGCAATAATCATCAAAGCGGCGTAATTCTTCATACTGTGAGATAAGTAAAGCAGCCGAATGCTGGAGCACGCTGATGGTTTTAAATTAACAGCTGCTGTTATGTCGCCGACCAATCCAATCCTAGTTAAATATTCTGCACGTAACATGGCTTTAAAAGCAAGTCCACGTCAATGTTACACGACCCTAAAAACAAAGTGGAGCGAGAATACGTCATCTTTTATTCACCTATTGAATTGTCCACCAGCGTCGGTTCTGGCTGACCATTACATCAGCGATATTGTAGGCCTATTATAGCATTCGAAGAAATGTGCAAAACATAGTGCCCAACGCATTCAACAGCAGGTCATTTTTATTGATGTAGACGTTTTTGTCAGCTGTACCTCCTTTTTTCGTAAAACTCTCGGTTCTGTCTTGCGAGCAGCAGGCAAGGGGATTCGTCAGGACCAACCCAAGGCCTTTGCAGCAAAAAAAATCCCCTCTCTTTTGTGTGGCTCATAGAAGGATTGGTGCTGTCAGCAAAATATTAGGACCGCGACAGTTGAAATTCAAAATAACCTTGCCGATGGTAGCTAGAAACGTGTGCGCATTTGAATGAACTTGTGATCAGGGATGGGCATTTGTGTACGGCGTGCTTTTGTGTGTTGAAATATCTAAGAGTTGAGAAGCCAAGTACCGTAGCCTAGCCAAGCCAACAAAATATTCTCGAAAACAAGAAAAACGTTGGGCAAAACCTTGTTCACATGGTTGAAGGATTTGTGTATTACAACTAGAGTTGCTTCAATAGAGCCGTGAACCATGTACGGGTTTGTTTATTTATTGGTTATTTTTAATGCCCAGCCGCGCCCGGCTCTGTTATCTGTGTCCCATGCACAGCGCGTGTTCCATTCTTTATTTTTATGCCGCACGGGCTATCTCATTCAGATAAGCAGAGTGTTTCGCCCTAACGCCGCTAGCCCAGAATAATCTTCTGTCATCTACAATGTTCTGGATGCGAATCGACGGTTCCAGAAACTCTCCCGCCGAAAGATAAAAGCCTGCACAGCAGACGCCGCGGCATTCGATTCTGCGACGCTCGCCGATGCACGTACGTCACTTTGTTGACCGCTGCTTCGCCGCCTCTGTATTCTTTTCAGTTGTTAGGGGAGCACAAGTTCGCTCCAATAAACTTGTTTCTTTTCCAAACAACTGCGTAGTCCTTGGCTTCGTGACAACAGGTTTACGAGGTGAAGAAATAAATGGGAACCTTTAAAACTAAACGATTGGTAAATACATGCTGTAGGTAGCTTTATCGGCGCTAAATAAGTACCAGTAGTCGCTACAATATTGTATTTTTTGCTTGAAATGTGAATTGTTTTTGAGATTTGAAGCAAGTTACGCTGCAATTTATATTTGCTGCCAAAGAGCCGTCACCTTGCTTGCAAAACTAGAGTTTTGAATATTATCACTGTGTGCTTCTGCAGGCTTGGCATAACTAGAAAATTCAAACGAATTTTAATTCCACGTCGGGACCAACTGCGACTTTCCAGCTATTTAGCAACTAGCGTATTTACAGGCCTTCTAGTTTTTAACTGTCCTGAAAGCAATTTGCCAAGCCAAAGCCAGGCAAAGGTTGGGGTAGCCTTTTCATAGTGTTACGGGAGGCAGAGGTGGACACTGGCACATGGCTCCAGGGGACCCATGCCAATGACGATATAGCACTGGGTGGCACGGTCTCAGCTGGAGCTCTCATGGCCGTATTGTAAATAGATTCCGTCAATTCATAAATAGATCTCATCTCCAATAATTATCGCTCGCTTTGTTATTGCTGCCGTCACGTAACATCGATGGAGGGTAGGGTCTTCATCCCCACACTGGTTCCCAAGCTTCTCCCCGTCTCGGCTCCTGAAGAGATCGCCTGTAAGGTATCGCATCACTTCGGCCGTCCTAGCCTCGGTGAGCCATGGATGCGCCCGTTCCCCAACCCCCTGTCCCCAGCCATTGATTTGCCAAAACCAGACGAGACGCGATTAGCCGCGACCTGACAAGACAACGGTGCCCTTCCACTGCCCCGTTTTCCGGCGTGCATCCAGGGGCTTCGGACATTTCTTTATGGCGCCGGCCAACAAAGCAATTCCGGGGCCAATGTTCTATGCCCCAATGTTCCATGATCCGTTCTGGTAAGGATTTCACTTTACATTCCCGTTTCATCTCACCATCGTGTCACCTTTCCAGGTACCGTGACCTCGATTGGGAATCGTCGCCTTCAATGAGGGGAGAATTTACGGGAGGCAGAGGTGGACAGTGGCACATGGTTCCAGGGTACCCACGCCGGCGACGATGAAGCACTGGGTTGCACGGCCTCAGCTTGTAAATAGATTCCGTCTTTTACGAAAATAGAAAAAGCCGTCACCCACGTCGGCGTCCGTAGCAAGCTTGCGGCTATTTTGGAGGCGTTCCTTACCACAAAGAGTTTCATACTGCGATCGGAATGAGCTGGACAGTACCGAGAGGCCGCAACTTCGGAAGCATTCTATAAGGCCAAGTTTATGGTGATGATTTTTGGAAGTTTTATAGGGCGAGATTGAATGCGGGAAACTAACGCCAAAAAAAGTTATTTATGAAAGTCGTGTAAATACTAAAATCCGTCAGTAAGGATAAAAGTGAAGTGAAATAAAATGCAATTAGTATGGCTGGTGTAGGGAGCCAGGTTGACATTATGCGTGATAAAAATGGTGATGGCCAATTTTATCGCAGTTCAAAACTGATATCGCGCCTATGTGCATCATGCGGTCATTTTACAAAAATCACGACGGCTGGAGTGGAATCCGGTTTCTTTAGAGCTCTGGGAAGTGTTTCGTTCTTGTTGTTCTTGGTGCATGGCATTGAATTGGAATATTAATTGCTTTAGAGGGGTTTTGAAGAGCCACTGAGTAGGTGGGAAAGTGTCGAATGCTCGCGGCCTATCCGTAATCTAGCTGAGGTAACCTTGATGAATCTGTCGCGTGACTCGGTAGTCTATCGTCCTATGTGTGGTTTTATTGCGAATGGTTTGTTGTCTGCCTGTGTAATACATTCTTCTTCCCATGTTTTATGAAGTTTTCTCGTTATGAGTGGCTTGATGTCGGTATTCGGAAGTTTTTGATGTCTACCGTGTTGTTCAGAGCAACAGCGGCGTCCCGCCAATCCGCCACCTCATTACCCGCGGTGCCAGAGTGCTGGGAAACTCAGGGTATCGGTAGTTCGAGTTGTAGGCGTAATGGAAATGAAAACATGTTTGTCGTTGTGGTGTTTACGCGGCACCTAAATTAGAATACGCGCACCACACTCAATGAATCTCTGCAAACGATTGGCCTTCAAATTTTTTATGAAATGGAATGCCCAACCACATAAACGCCGCACTCGTCTGCCACGAAAATGCATATATTGGAGGTGATAGTCATGCAGAGAATAAAATTCGGTCCGTGTGCTGCACAAGACACAGTAGTAATGGTTAAAAGTTTAAAGCAACGACGTAGAATTTGTCCACAATTGGTATTTTCGCTGCAGAGTTGAGTCGTGCTGCAGAATCGCACTTCTTGGTAACAACATATCAATTTCGATAAGAACTAAATCGCAAGATACCGGCCAGAGGGGCTATGGCGAAAAGATAACTAAAAAATTATCTGTGTTTGTCTTGAAATGCAGACCGCAAGTCTCGATGTGTCCTCTTTCAGGCTACATGCGAAGGGCAGAAAATAAATGCACGATTTAAAAGGAGTTGTAGTGAGGACACAACGAAATGACCAAAATATAAAATACGGTTAGTCAAACTGAATGTAAAAGCTTACAGAAAGTCTGTGTATGTTCCCTGAAGATTTAGGGACCATTTATCGCACCCTACGTAAAGACTTTGGACTTGCCTACTACGGAAAGCTCCCTATGTAAGGCGAATCACCAAGTGCAGCACTGGCTTCAGCGTTAGCAGTTAGCAATGCCGTTTCCTTTGCTGACGAATACACGACACTACCGTAGCCAATCGTAATCTTCCGTAGCCAACCAAGCTGCTAAAAGCACGCGCCAGAAATTTTCCTGCAGCAAACAGACGACGGAGGAACTTCAAAATATTGTTTGGAAGCATTTGCCCTTATTCACGTTTTGTTTGTGTAATGACTGTTCGTTTTTTTTCGAATACTGTGCCTAAAAAGTTGTGTTCGGTATCACTAGCATTGATAAGCCAGTAAAGCAATGTAAGAGTAGAGCCACATCCCACGGCTCCTCAAGAATACAACAGAAGTTTTTCTGGGTTAAATTTGTATCCAGTCATCCCAGCCATGCCAGCGAGTTTGAAGTTTAAATTCGCAGCAGGAAGAGTTAAAGAATCTGTGCACATCGTCGACGTACTCAGTATGAAACTGTTGACAGAAGCGTCTTTCCAATTGAGGTATTTTCACATTACACAGTGGGAAACTAAGAACTGCCCCTTGAGGCACGTCATTTTTTTGCACGGATATCATAGAGAGTACGCAACATACTCTAATCCGAAGTATTCTAACATTTAGCTTCTTGTTGCGGTTAGCAGGTTGCCCTATATTTGAGGTCACTTACAATATCACAGGTCGCTTACGATGCCGTAACATCAAGCGGTGTCATAAGCCTTCTCGAGGTCGAAAACTACCGTTATGCAAAACTGTTTTTTTGACAAAAGCACTCTTGATCGTTCATTGTTGCTAGATCTCTCCGAACGGGAGCTTCCCTGACAACTCTCGAGAACAACAGTTTACTAAAAAAACACAAGCCTATCTCATTTGACGTTGCCTCAAAAAGTTTGCACAGGATTATTGTCAGGGAAATAGGAACACAACTTGCGGCCGAAGAAGCATCTCTTCCCTTTTTGATAAATGCAACTGTGATTCCCTCCGTCCAAGACCTCGGAAATAGTTATATTTTGTTTTACAAGAGGAGGAGTGTTTCCAGGTTGTCTCCGAGTAAGTGTGTTATATACAGTAAAACGTGGATATAACCAAGTTGACAAAAACCCGCCGTTTTTCGTTACATGCAGGTTTTCGTTACATGCAAGCTATCAGTGAACGCGAACTCACACTTAAAGAGTTTGTCTTACAGTAAAAAACTGCGTGATATGCTCCTGCTGCTTTCCCCCGAGCTTAGTCACTACACGGCAATCTAAAAAAGCAAGGTCACTTACCGCCGCAGTCACAAATGTAACTTAAGTATCACTTTTGCCTCTTGACCCTTTTCGGTGCATGCAGCGTTTGCTTAAAGCAGTTGTTTAACGGCTTAAAGCGTTTTCAGCGATGGTCTTTTCAGCGCTCAAATTGCTCATAGGGTGCTATTTGGGATGCTGTACTGGGCGGCGACGTTCTTCTTTTATCGCCGGCGGAAAAAGCATTTAAAATTGCGAACTTGTCTTAAAAAAAGAAAGTTCCCGTTTTATGGAGACGCGCGACGACAGGCAGGAGCGAACAGAACAGAGTAGCAGTGGAGACGCGCGTGATACGACAGGGTAGCAGCGGTGCGGCGAACTAAATTGGCGCATTTCTACAGCCGATTTTAACTGCAGAGTATTTCTTTAACTCGTGATACAGGGTAGTTAGCGGTGCGGGCGAAACGGCTAAATTGGCGCCCTCTCCCCCAGCCGATTTTAACTCAACACGCTTGAGTATTTCTTTAACTCAGCGCGCGCTCCGATGTTATGACGTTGCAAGCACCTCGGCGTCCGTAGCAACACCATGCGGGCGCGTCAGCGCGCCCTCTCCCCCACTCCTCCTCGCCCTCAACACGCTTTGGGAATACAAACCCGGGTGTCGGCGCGACGTTGCAAGCACCGTAGCAACAGCAGATGCGGGCGCGTCATGGCGTGACGATGGCGATGGAAGCAAGACCTTCAACGCTCTCTCTCCCCCTCCTCTCCCTCTACTGCGTTCTTTGGGAATACAAACCCGGGTGTCGGCGCGTCATCCGCACTCCAGTTCTACTTCGCTTTCTTCTCGTCGCGGTTGTCGCAGTTGCTAAGCGATGGAAGCAAGACCTTCAACTAGTACCGCGACGCAATCCAACTTCAGCGTCGCGGCACCAGTTCTCTCTCTCCCCAATCACACCAAGAACAACAACAACCCTACCACCACCATTACAACACCCATCGCCACCGCCACGCGCGTCGTCATCTTCATCTTCGGGATCAACGGCATGTCGGGGTCAACGGCATCGTCAGCGGAAGACAAGGCGGCGAGGCGGCGGGCTGCCGACGCCGAGCGCAAGCGGCGTAAACACTTGACGTTACCTAATACTCGTCTCGTTCTCTCTCTCCCCAATCACACCAAGAACAACAACAACCCTACCACCACCATTACAACACCCATCGCCACCGCCACGCGCGTAACGCCGCTAATGCTCTGCATTTACTCGTGCCCCTCCCGCGGGGGCATGTCGGGGTCCCTTTTTCTGAAAAAGTGCAACAAACAATGACTCATCAGCGAATTCGTTACATCAAGGATAACCGTCACAACACCTTCGTTACATAGGGGTTGCAAAAAAATGGGCTTCACTGGGTGTGGAAATGGGGAATGAAAAAGCTCCGTTAAATCCAGGAAATTGTTACATACAGGCTTGTTATATCCAGGTTTAACTTTATGAGGTAATTTTTTCTGAGCGTGGACATTGTCTTACAAGTCCTCGGAGCTATTCTCAGCTAATGAAGCGAAAATGAGGACTTGTAAGAAATGTTTGATTTATTGTTATCCTGTGAGGACTTTCTCTCACAATATGTTTTATGTTGCACTAAATCGTCCGTGCAGCGAGAAGAGGACACCTGTTAAAGTTTTTTGCTAGTGTATTAGCCTGGTCTTCAAGTGTGCCCCCTATCGTGCTGACCCCTGTCCACTGGCTGTCCGGAATTTCTGTGTCAGAGTGGGAGCTTATGGATACAACAAAGATTCGCCAACTCTTTTGTTGCCTTGCAGCGGACACGTTTTTCACGCCTAAGTTATCATCAGCCTGCCTAAGTTTATTGCAGGGCGAAAACCTCTCCTATTGACTTCCAACCGCTCCTGTCCTGCGCTACTCGAGTACACAGTTTACTCCCAAAGTTTCTTATTTTACCCCTCTATCGTGCTTTTGTCTTCCCCTTCTTCTGTACCGATGTCTTGGTATCTGTTTTGTTAGCTTAATTTTCCGCCATTTGTCGGTTCGTCTCACTACATTGCCAGCCCAAATCAATTTCTCTTTCTTTATTTAAGCTGTGAGATCCTCAACTCTGGTGTGTTCTTTGATCCAGGTAGCTCTTTTATTGTCGATAAGGGTTATTGCAAACATTATTCGTTCCATGGCCCGTTCAGCCGACCTAAGTTTACTTTTTAATTGTTTAGTAAGGCGCCAATTTTCATCTCCGTATGCCACCACCGGTTCTAAATTTCTGTAGAATCTACACCCAGTATTCACTGGTTGTAAATTTTTCTTTTGAGTAACAGAGGTAGCTTACTTTTCATTATTCGGGTGTGCTTGCCAAGTTCTACCCAGCCCATATCTATTGTGCGCCGGTTTACTTTCTCGTTGTTGGGGCCTGCACTAAACATCGGTACGAGCTAGTTATAATAATTTACTTGTTCCGTTTCGTTTCCTACACTGAAGAAGACATTCTTGGCATTCTTACTCTAGAAGGTTCCAGAAGTTTCCATTCATGCCGGACGCGTTTTGGTGGGGCTTTTCGAATTTTCAGCTTTTCGTCAGGAAATCTGCCGAGTAAGCTCTAGCGCTTTTGCACACCTTTTTTGTGAAGTTCAAGAGCACCTTTGTACCAAATTAGACCTCGCAGCATAAATACGTTCACTGTTATAACTGTTTTCTTCGTTTTCGGCCCGGGGATGGCCGCGCGAGCTGAGTCACCCGCAAGCAAAACAAACCTAGGAAACTTCCGTGGCATGCTGAACCTTTAAAGGCCGAACTCACGTTATTGCGTGAGTTCAAAAGTGCAAAATCGGGAGGAATGTATATGCAGCATACCGTTATCAACCTATTAAATAATATTGTGCGTGCGGATTGCTACAGCTTCAAGGAAAGTGATCCAGGTGACAGGGTGACATGCTAAGGATTTCCTGGCGATTGTTGCCACACCATCCGAAGAGAGTGTGCAGCCATTCCAGTCCTTTCTGAATAACATGTAACATGTAACTATTCAAGAAATTTGTGGGATTGGAATTCAAATGTGTTTTATGAACGCACATTACACTGGGCTGATTAGCAAGCAGCATTTCGTATACATTGTTAAGATTTTTAAGAAGGCCTCTGCAGTTTCATTGGAATATGTTTTTGCTTCCATTATGAAGTAGTACACCTTCAGACGACTTCATAATGGAAGCAAAAACATATCGTTTGCGTCTCAACGTGGCTTACACCCGAAGCTTCAAGTTCAGAATAGGGTGGGAGGATTCACCACTGTGCCCCACGTGCGCTGTGCGCGAGACTACCGAGCACTTGTTGTGTATATGCCCGCGATTTTCCGCTGCGCGAGTTACAGCGGCGAGCTGCCTGTCTCGTGTTCGACGCGGAGCAAGCCTTCAGTTGTGTCACTTTCTTGGACCCTGGGACAACAACAATGACTCATATTTAGGGACGAAGATTCTTCTGCGTTTTCTGCGAGATTCAGGACTAGACAAAACTTTGTAATAATTTTTCCATTGTGCGCATGGCTACGTCTGTACGCGTTTGCGTCGTTGTGTACGCTTTGATTTCTTTTCCTTGTTAGGCGCTCTGCGTTCCTGGGCTCCATTCGCTCAATTTTTCTTGTCTTTTGCTTAACTTTATTTCGAGTTTTTTCCTTGCACTACATTTCGTGCCATTTTTATTCAACTTTTGTTTTCTCTCTATTGCTGCTTTCCCGATTTCTCACATTCACTTCACTGCATTGTAATCATCCCCATCTGGCGTAGCAAGCACTGCCGCTAGCAGAGCTGACCTCTCCAGCCCACATTAAAGAGCTCTCTCTCTCTCTCTCCATTATGAAGTGTTCGAAGCTACTGGAGCGTGTTGTTTCTGTACCGTCTTTCGGTGTTTGGACACTGGAAGGGGGCTTTTTTGCCTTCTCTACAGGTTTGGATGCAGGGACCCGTTCCTTCCGCGGCGACAAAGAGAGCGACGGTACCACGTCCATCTCGACCTCGGATGTCTTAGGGCTGTCCGATGGACGAAGCCCCCTGGACTTGGCACCTATTCGGGGGCCTTTTGTTTTTTAAGCCGGTACCACCGAAGGTGTCGGGAGCACCGCACGTGGCATGGGTGGTGCGGGAAAAGTGGGAGCTGATGTGGGAGCCTCCAGTGGAAGCAGGGAGGGTGCAGAAGGAGGCGCAGGAGAGGCATTGGTCGCAACGGTGACCGTTGCCACCACAGCCGCTGCTTGCTCACCAAGCGCTGTGGTGACGGATTAGGCTGCCTGAGGCAACCCGATGGGGGAGAGGGCGGGACCAGGTCCGACTCACGGTACTGGGTTCCCGCCGAAACCGGACGCTGCCCCGCCCTCCGGCGAGCCGCGTCGGCGTACCTCCCCAGGTGTAAAGAGGCGAACCTCTTT
Source organism: Haemaphysalis longicornis (assembly GCA_013339765.2). Lineage (NCBI taxonomy): Eukaryota > Metazoa > Arthropoda > Arachnida > Ixodida > Ixodidae > Haemaphysalis > Haemaphysalis longicornis. Next base: position 34,238 of record JABSTR010003100.1, on the reverse strand, counting down.
CATGCCTCTGGGAAGGTGATGTTTCCTGTGAAATTTATGTTTATTATGTTCTTCTCAAGTTGAAAGTTCTCGCATTTTCTGGAGTACGCCGCGTGTGAGCCCAGACAGTTAATGCAGAGGAGTTGCTGTGAGCTACAATTACCTGCGGGATGGTCATGTTGGGCCCACTTGGCACAGGTTATTTCGCCCCGACACAAGTTAATACCATGCCTGAACCGCTGACATTTGAAACAGCGCCGCGGGTTTGGGATGTACGCCTGGAAGGAGCACCAGATGAAACCAGCATTGATGTGGTCTGGAAAGATGGAACGGTGATATGTCTTGTGGCCGCTACCTTATCGTCTCTTCTAAAGGCTTTGCCCCTGACAGACGTCACACATTGACTTTTCAGGCCCAAGAAGATCGGCCTCTCTCCCGTTTGCTAGATCTGGATCCGAGATTATGCCCTGCGAGCTGTTGAGTTGGCGGTGGTGCGTCACCTTCATGTCAAGATCGGCAATTCGGGTATACTTAAGGAGTTTGTGGCCTGCTGTTGACTGTGTACCTCGACCAAGATATAGCTGGTTCTTTGTTTCTTAGCCTTATAGGATTCACGTATAACACTTTCCAGAAACTTCGAAATCAAGAACATGGGCAGCGAAGCAATAGGCCTACCTTGTTCAAGAAATTCAATTACCAAAAAGTGGGGGTAGTTATCAGGTTTTGGATTGCCATGGTCGGAAGGAGTGCAAACGATGCTTCCGTGCGACCCCTTTTAGGGGGCCGATCATTGGTTTGGGGAATTTAGAAAAACCCATACAGCATGTATAGAAGCAGGGGATGGGGGTACTTTTTTCGCTCGTGTTACCTCGATACCGAGATAGGTCCCGGAGCTCCCTGCCTGGTAAACAGACAGGGAGCTCATCCACCGGAGCTTGACCTGGGCTCCGACGGCCACCGTTTGTGGTTTCTGCCCATCACCTTGCAACTCAGCCACGGTAGATTACAGCGTGAGTATGGGGCTCGGGGTCCGCGGTGTCGCCAATGCCGTAACCAAGATTACTCAAGGTGCCCGTGTGGGGACCCTAAAGAGAAGGAAGAACATGGGGTGGTATTTTTATTCCACAGAGAAATAGCAGAAAACGTGGAGGAGTTTTTCAGTATGCGCTATGGAGTCGCGGCTGTTGGGATCAATATAAACAATCGATACAGGTCAAAGATAGTACAGGCCTATGCGCCAACAACCAGCTATGATGACGAAGCCATAGATAGCTTCTACGAGAATGTCGAAGCAGAAATGAAGAAGGCAACAACGCTGTTCGCGATTGTGATGGGTGGCTTTAACACAAAGGTCGGTAAGAAATAAATGGGAGCAAGGTCAGTGGGAAACTTCGGAATGGGCAATCGCAATAAATGAAGAGATACACTGGTGGGATGTGCAGAGAGAAATAACGCAGGGTAATGACCACATTCTTCTACAAACGGAGTAGGAAATAGACATGGAAAAGTTCTGATGGTACAACCAAAAACGAAATCACTTTATTCCAAGTGACAACCTGGGTATTGCGCAAGACGTAGTAGGATTCGAAGCCGCGATCACAGGATGGTCAGCTAAGGTTGATCCTCAGGAGAGAAAGAGTGAAACTTGTGGAAAAAAAACCGCAACGAATTAGTCAGACCCAGATCGCAGGAATTTAAATAACTATTCAAGGTAAATTCTTGCTTTTGAACGAGCCGAACGAGGTCAGTGTAGACAGGCTAAGTGACCACAGAACATCGGCACTCAGCAGCAGCTGGGGGAGGAGCAACATGTCAGAAGAAACTGGAGAACTAACTCAGTAAGCGAATAAACTAATTGCCAAACGTAAGAACATTAAAGTGTCAAGTGTGGTGGATCGATTGAATTAGGTGATCTGTGAAAACTGGCTAACAGAAATAATACAAAATACATTCGTGCATATAACATGACGATGACAGACGATGACCGAGGATGATAGATAATGCGAACGCGGTCGATTGGGTACTCACTGCAGCAGTTTTAGAAGCACTAAAAGACCAGGCAATAGATGAAACCAACGTAAAACTTTTAGAAATATATAAGGAATGCACGGGCAGGATAACCCTCCAAGAGCGAAGCGACAAATTTTCTGTCTGAAAGGGAGTAAGACAGGTAGATAACATCTCCCGAAACCTATTGACATCATATCTGGAGGCTGTATTTGGGAAGCTTTAATGGGAAAACGTATTATTTTGGATAAACGGAGAATATTTGAGCCATTGGAAGTTTGCGGACAACACTGTCTTGCTGAGTGATATAGCAGAGCACATTGAAGCGATGCTTGAGGAACTGCGATCCGAAAGCATGGCCGTCGGGCTGAAAATAAATATTGTTACAAGTCATGGTTATGTTGTTGGTGAGCAGGACCCAACATACAAGGTGGACAATCTACGCCACTAACTGCTATCATCATCATTTGACCCTGTCATTATCATCACGGCTCTCTCTCGCACTCAGCCTTGTTCATCTTGCCCGCTGCTTGCATCCCGCTGTACCAAGCCTCCAAATATAGTCTCTTCCCCGTAGCATTTCGGCGGAAGGTGCGGGGTAACGCTTTACGCACAACGGAGCTTCGCAGCGGACGTCACCTTGCTCAATCACCAACGATTATGGCCAACAATGGGGTCGACGGCTCAACTACCCCACTCATCGTGGTCTCTCAACAACCCCGTGAAACTCGTAAGTTCACCAGAGCCGACAACTTGGACGTTGAGGACGGAATCGACTCGTTCGAGCGGGTCAGCGCCTATAATCGGTGGGACCCAACCATCATGCTGGCCAACCGGCCAGGACCTGGTTCCGAACTTATGAGGCGGAGGTAACAAGCTGGGACATCTGCAAGGAAAGGCTGCGCAAATTGTTCGGCAACCCAGCTGGTCACCAACTTGCAGCCAAGAACGCGCTAGCCACACGCGCACAGACCTCCACTGAATCATACGTGGCCTACATCCAGAACGTCCTCTCCCTTTGTAAAAAGGGCCCATCTCCCCGCGAGGGGAACTCGAGTAAATGCGTGGCATAGGGGGCGGGTGTATTGCGTTAACGTTTAGTGTTTGGGGAGTTGGTGGTAGTGAATGCTTTGAATCAGCATCTTCTTGGCGCGTTCGTGGCCTTTCATTGTGTGTCGGTTTTGTGGCGCAGTGGAAGAGCACCATGTACCTCGCGTTCCGCCCACAGGTAGTGAATGCGTTCATTCAGCATCTTCTTGACGTAGTTTGAATGAGTCAAGGATATAAGGCGCGTTCGTAGCCTTCCATTCTGTGTCAGCTTTGTGGCCCAGTGGGTAGAGCACCATGTACCTTGCGTTCCGCCCGCAGGGTCGTGGGATCGAAACCAGGCGCCGGTAAGTATTATTTTTTTATATAGTGTAGGGGGAGGGGTGAGGACCTGTTGTTGAGAGCGAGGAGGGTAGCGTGATGCGGGAGAGGAGTAGTGGGGGAGAGGGCGCACCTAGAACGGCTGTTGCGGACGCCGAGGCACGCCGAAAACGCCGGGTGACATCGTGAGTTAAATAAATGCTCTGCATTTAAAAGTTGACGCCCAGATGACTGAGTCCGACAAGGTGGGACATGTACTCAAAGGAATAGCCGATGACGCCCAGATGACTGAGTCCGACAAGGTGGGACATGTACTCAAAGGGATAGCCGATGACGCCTTCACCTGCTCATCTGCAAAGACTGTGCTACGGTCGAGGCTATCATCACCGAGTGCCGCCGGTTCGAGCAGGCGAAGAGCCGCCGAATTACGCCGCAGTTCACCCGGCTCCCAAACACTGCTGCCGCATCATCTTGCGAAGACATTCCACCACAGACCCGTTACCCTCCAATCTCATCTGGCCTGACCACGGCCATGGCTTCACCTGACGGTTTGACAAGAATAGTACGTAGTGAGCTCGAGGCCATGGCCCCCGCAGCTCTTCCCCAATACGTTGCCAAAGACAGCAGGCCTCCCGTCCCGTAATTTCAAGCTGTCGTGCAAAGAAACCCTACCCATTGGAGAACGCCTGACGACCGACTCATATGCTTCCACTGTCATCGTGTTGGCCACGTGGCGCGATACTGCCAGAGCCGTCGATTTATGCCTCCCCGACCCCATTTCCTGCCTATAACAAACCGGAAGAAGGCCCTGCTCGTTTCTCTCCCCGTCCTCAGACGCCTTACCGAGACGACGACGCCCGACCACGCCGCAACAATCGCTCGCCGTCACCGCACCGCCGCCAGTCCCGTTCGCCGCAGCCCCGCCGCTTCCTGTCGCCGACCCCGTATGACCACTCCTCTCCGGAAAACTAGGCAGTGCAGCTCCCGGAGGTGACGCTGCATCTATGACCCCGCCACCAAATCCTCTGCTAACCTTGCCCACCAGACCAAATTTACTAGACGTTACTGTCATTGGTATTCCAGTAAGTGCTCTCATTGACACCGGCGCCCATATTTCAGTTATGAGCTCAGACCTCCGCCGCCGCCTGCGCAAAGCTCTCACTCCGGCGGTGCCCATTGTCGTACAGGTCGCCGATGGAGGGACGCCTGCCGTCGCCGGAATGTGTGCTGCCCGAATTCGCATTGGGGGCCACGACACTGTCATTCTATTTGCCGTATTGAAGCGATGCCCTCATGACCTTATACTAGGGCCATGATTTCCTGTCGGCTAATTCAGCTCTTATCGATTGCTCCACCGGTGTCCTCCCCGCCTTCACTTGCCTTCTCCCATTCGTCCCCTGAAGAACCCGTCCAGATGCCTTCAGATGTGCCCAACGCCGAAGAACCTTATGCCGGATTGTCTCCACGCATGATGTTCGCTTACGGCCACAAGCGCAACCTCCATTACCTTGTTGTCAAGCCCTCCGGCTCCTAACGGTGACTACGTGCTTTCGCCTGTTCTAGAAGTGTTGCTATCGCGTGAAGTGGCCGTGCCACACACTGTTGTGACAGTTGTGAACAGTAGCGTTCACCTACCAGTACTCAACTTTGGATCATCCCCTCAACTTTTACCGAAGGGTATATCTCTGGCTACACTGCGGCCGATGGTGACCACCAAGTTTTAGCGTTGTGCGTGGACCCACCCCAAATTCCGATACCCAACCACTTCAATTCCTTCTGTCGAGGATTTCGCCAACATGATCACCTCCGACCTTCCTGAAGGCCAAGCTGCCGCTCTACGCCATCTTTTGAGCACCTACCGAGACATTTTCGACTTCGATAATCGCCCTTTGGGTCAGACTACTGCTGTTCAACATCGTATGAACACCGGTGATGCCAGCCCTGCCCACAGCCGTCCATACCGCGTGTCCCATGCTGAACGACTGGTCATTCAGCAGGAAGTCGAAAGCATGCTCCGAAAGGACATCATCGAACCTTCGGTCGAGCCCCTCGGCTTCACCTGTCGTTTTAGTCAAAAAGAAAGATGGCAGCCGGCGGGTTCTGCGTAACTACCGACGCCTTACCCAGATCACCAAGAAAGACGTTTATCCCTTGCCGCGCATTGATGATGCACTGGACTTCCTGCATGGCGCCAAAATATTTTTCATCTATAAACCTCAGGTCTGGATATTGGCAAATGTCTGTTGACTGAATCCGACCGCGAAAAAACGGCGTTTGTTACACCCGACGGCCTCTACCAGTTTAGGTAATGGCCGTTTGGCCTATGCAACGCCCCTGCTACCTTTGAGAGGATGATGGACTCGCTACTCCATGGGTTCAAGTGGTCGACGTGCCTATGCTACCTCGATGACGTGATTGTTCTTTCCCCTACATTCGGACACTCACCTCAAGAGGCTTTCGGCTATCTTGGAACTGTTTCCGACGTGCAGGCCTTCAACTAACTAAAAAAATTTCACTTTGGTCGCCGCCAAATTAAGCTTCTTGGACACCTTGTCGACGCCAAACGGCGTTCAACCCGACCCCGATAAAGTTCACGCTGTGCAGAACTTCCCAAAACCACAGTCGTCAAAAGATGTCCGGAGCTTCGTAGGCCTCTGTTCCTACTTTCGTCCGCTTTATGCGAATTTCGCCGACATTGCCCGTCCTCTGACAGACCTTCTTAAAAAGAATGTCACCTACGCATGGGCCCCAAACAGGATGAAGCCTTCACTACGCTTATCGCTCTCCTTACGTCGCCACCCGTTCTGGGCCACTTCGATCCATCGGCACCAACTGAAGTCCGCACCGACGCAAGCGGCCATGGTATAGGGGCGGTTTTGGCACAACAACAGGCCGGCCAGAACCGCGTCATCGCCTACGCCAGCCGTCTCCTGTCTCCAGCCGAACGCAATTACTCCATCACGGAACGGGAGTGCCTTGGGCTTGTCTGGGCCGTCGCCAAATTCCGCCCATACCTTCATAGTAGGTCATTTATGTTATTCACAGACCACCACGCTCTCTGCTGGCTTTCGTTTTTGAAAAACCCCATGGGCAGGCTTGGTCGATGGGTTCTCCGACTTCGAGAGTATACTTTCTCTGTGCTCTACAAATCTGGCCGCCTACACCAGGACGCCGACAGCCTGTCACGGAATCCTGTGGACCGTCCAGACCTCAGCGGAGCAAGTTCTGATGTCTCTCTTTTTGCCATCTCCGACCTCCTGAACATTGCTGAAGAACAGCGCCGTGATGCATCATTACGCCTAATCTTTGACGGTCTCGAATGCGCAACACCTGACCCTTCTCTACGTGCCTATGCATTTTGTGATGCAATTCATTATCATCACGGCTCTCTCTCGCACTCAGCCTTGTTCGTCTTGCCCGGTGCTTGCATCCCGCTGTACCAAGCCTCCAAATATAGTCTCTTCCCCGTAACAATATGAATAAATCTAAAGTAAGAAGGAATAGGCGCCTAAAAGATGTCATATTATCTTGCTTGGGGTGTAGACAACGTATACCCCACGCTTTATTCTGTGCCTATCGAGCCCGCCCACAGTCCTCATCCCACCAGGACTTCCTATACTTGTGCTCTGAAACAAGGATGTAAGATTGGATAATTCTGATCTGTTGAGTATCTGTGCCGAGATGAGTCAGTTCTCTTCCTGCACGCGTAGGTGCGATATGTGCAGAAACGTTTACACGTTTCGGTTATATTCAATATCGCTATGGCTTTGTTAACTTTTTATTCGAAGATAAACTGTTTGGGCCTTAAAAGATATACGGTAATATAGAGGGCAAGCGGTATGGGTTTGTGCCCGCATCCCATTCAAGAGTTGTAAACAGAACTCAAGAGCCAATCGCTAATTCAAGTTATCAGAACCGGTTGGGTTCTATATTATACTAGGAGCTGTGTCTCTTTCAAAATTGTCATGTTTCCAATTTATTAAAATTATCAAGAGACGGCCACTGACACCAGTAGGGCAGGAAGCGCTGTGTGAATGATGGGATAGGGGATGTAAGTGAAATCCCCGCACAGGGCACCTTGAGCAATCTTGGTGACGGTACTGGCGATACCGCGGACCCCGAGCCCCCAAACATAAGCTGCATCCAACCGTGGCGATGTGTTTATAGGTGGAGGGTTATAAACCACGAACGGTGGCCGTCGGAGCCCAGGTCAAGCTCCGGCGGATGGGCTTCCTGTCTGTTTACCAGACAGGGAGCTCCGGGACCTCTTCAGCTATCACGGTAAGACTGATGAAGAAAGTACCCCCGTCCCCTGCTTTATCCTAAGCCGTATGGATAAATCAAAACCCCCCTCAAAACGTGATCGGTCCCTGAATAGGGGCCGCACCGAAGTTTCCTTTCCATTCCCACCAACCATCAACATTCCGAAACCTGGCAACTATCCTCGTTTTTTGGTCCTTGAATCAATACATAAATCCAAACCCTCTCCTCCCAGTCTGTATTCCTCGTATCAAAGGTTCTTGAAGGAATCATTGACAAATCTTTCGAGGCAAAAAAACTACGAACAGGCGAAGTGTTGGTTGAAGTCAAGACGCAGCAGCAAGCCACAAATCTGACCCAAACCCGCATGGCAGATCTGGACATCACTGTCACACCCCACCGCAGCCTCAACAGCTCGCAGGGCGTAATATATGAGCCAGATCGGCTAAGTGAAACAGAGGCCCACCTTCTGGTAGGCCTGAAGGATCAGGGCGTTACCGCTGTCAGGAGAATCACCATCTGTCGTGACAATGTAGAAATGCCAACAAAGCACGTAATCTTGACATCCAACAAATCAAAACTTCCTGAGCACATGAATGCTGGCTTTATTAGGTATGGTGTACGTCCGTACATACCTATCCCGCGCCGCTGCTGCAAGTGCCAGCGATTCGGGCCCGATACTTCTTGTCGCGGCAAAACTACCTGCGCGAAATGTGCCGCACATGACCACCCTACCGAAAACTGTGACTCTACTACCTTTGCCTGTGCAAACTGTCAGGGGCCGCACGTAGCATGGTCCGGCAGCTGTGAAAAGTTTAAACAGGAAAAGCAGATTATCAACGGGAAAGTAACCGAGAACATCTCCTTCCCAGTTGCGCGAAAGAGGTTCGCCTCTTTCCCCCTAGGGAGGTACGCCGACGCAGCTCGCCGGGGGGCGGAGCGGCGTCTTGTTTCGGCGGGGACCTAGTACCGCGAGTCGGACTTGGTCCCCCTTCGCCCCCCCTCGGGTCGCCTCCGGCGGCCCAACCCGCCTCCGCACCGCTCGCTGAGCCAGCAACGGTTATGGTGGCATCCACGTTAGGTGGGAGGGATGCTGCATCCTCCACTTCCGCTCCACCGTCCCAAACCACATGCAAGGGCACGGAGATGGAAATGGGGGAGCAAGCGGCAGCTCCCACCCCCACCGCACCGCCTGCGCCATCCGAGACGTTTTTTGAAACCCTCGTCGGTTGCGGGCAAGGAAAAGCGCGCCCCAAAGGGTCCGCGGTCCAAGGAGCCTGATCCCTCAGGTGTTACGAGGACATCCGAGGATGAAATGGATGTCCAACCATTCTTGCTGTGGTGCACCGCAAGGAACGCGTCCCGACGCTAAAGCCTCCCGACAAGCCAAAACAGGAGAGAGTCACAGCCCCGAAAGACGACACATAAATATTCACACTCCAGTAGCTCTCACACTAAATAATGGCAAGAGAAAACATAATTCAATGGAACTGCAGAGGCCTTCTGAATAATCTTGACGACGTGTATGAGATTCTGCATGCCAATCAGCTCAGCCAAGTTTAATGTGTGTTCAGGAAACACATTTGAATTCCAAGCACACAAATTTCTCGAATAGTTACATGGTCTTCAGAAAGTACAGGGACGGCTGCACACACTCTTCTGGCGGTGTGGCCATAATTGCCCGGAAATCCTTAGCCTGCCACCCTGTCACTCTGAACACTGTCCTTGAGGCTGTAGCAATTTGAACAATAATATTTAATAGGTTGATAACGGTATGCTCCATATATTGCACTTTCGAGCTCTGACTTCGAGGCATTAGTTGACCAGCTGCCTGAACCATACATCTTAACAGGCGACCTTAATGCTCACAATTCTCTTTGGGGCTCTTCTCTTACGGATATCCGGAGTCGCCTGATTGAGAGGTTTCTTACATCCTCTGGAGTCTGGAGCATGCCTTTTCAACAATAAACAGCCTGCATACCATAACATTTATGTATGCAGCGGATGCTGCATGTATGCAGGTGGATGCAGCGATGGCGTAGAGATAGAACACCCGTCTCGCGTGCAGAAGGACCGTGGTTCGAATCCCGGTGCCGGACAATTCCCACCGGATTAAAAAAAATCCGCGTATTGATGGAATTGCACAAAGGGGCTTGGGGTTCGGCCTGACCCCGGCGACCATTGCCGGTAATGCCCTCCCTCACCAGAGCAGGATTGGCCACCCTGGTGTAGTAATGGCCACAACCTCCCATGAATACACCAACTGACCCTCGGCCCTCAGTCCTTAGCGGCTAAGAAGCAACTGACCACGGCGGTGGTCAGACCTGTGACGCAGCAGAGGGTGCTAAGAATCCCTGGATCCGGACAGGCCGCCAATGGAATCTGAACCTGGCAAAGTTTAACGCGCGAACCTTATCTAGCGAAGCAAGTCTCGAGGTGTTGTTCGAGGAATTAGAGGGCAATAAATGGGATGTAATAGGGCTTAGCGAGGTTAGGAGGGCAGGCGAAGCCTTTACGGTGCTGAAAAATGGACACGTCCTATGTTACCGTGGTCTAGAGGACAGAAGAGAACTGGGAGTGGGATTTCTAGTCAATAAAAGCATAGCTGGCAACCTAGACGAATACTATAGCATTAACGAAAGGGCAGCAGGTCTTGCAATTAGGCTAAATAAGAGGTACAAGCTCAACGTGGTGCAGGGCTACGCGCCCACATCCAGCCACGACGATCAAGCAGTGGAACGCTTGGTCGTCGTGGCTGGCCAAGCAGTGGAAGATGTGGCGACCAAGCAGTGGAAGATGTGGAATCGGCAATGGCTAAAGCAAAAACACAGTATACCGTAGTTATGGGGGACTTAAATGCTAAAGTAGGCAAGAATCAGGCTGGAGACAAGGCAGTTGGGAACTATGGTCTGGGCTGTAGAAATAGCAGGGGGGACCTTCTAGTTGAGTTTGCAGAACGGAATAACCTACGCATAATGAATACGTTCTTCTGTAAACGGGAGAGTCGGAAGTGGACCTGGAGGAGCCCGAATGGGGAGCACAAAAATGAAATATACTTCATATTATGCGATAACCCTGGCGTCGTGCAGGATGTGGAAGTGCTCGGAAGGGTAAGGTGTAGTGACCACCGGATAGTAAGATCCCGAATTAGGCTAGATTTGAGGAGGGACCGCAACAAGCTAGTACGAAAGAAGCCGATAAATGAGCTAACAGTAAGACGTAAAGTAGAAGATTTCAGGATCGCGCTGCAGAACCGATATTCCGCTCTTAACGAGGAAGCCGAGCTTACGACACAGGAAGCCAGCGCCAACCTTACACGCATTATCACGGAGTGTGCAGTAGAAGTCGGGGGCACTATGGCTAGACAGGATACCGGTAAACTTTCACAGGAGACGAAAGATCTAATCAGGAAACGGCAAACCATGAGAATCTCCACTGCAGCTGACAGGATAGAACTAGTGGAGCTCTCGAAGTTAATCAATAAGCTTAAGACAGCTGACATACGGAAGTGTAATATGGAGAGGATCGAATACGCTGTAAAGAACGGAAGTAGCCTGAAAGAAGTGAAGAGACGTCTTGGCGTGGGGAAAAATCAGATGTATGCACTTAAGGATAAGCAAGGCAATGTCATCACAAATAGGGATAAAATAGTCACAGTGGCCGAGGAGTTCTATAGGGATCTGTACAGTAGCTGGGACATACAGGATAATGCCGAACGAGACAGTAGTTCAGAAGAGATATACATCCCACCAGTAACGACCGAAGAAGTAAGGAAGGCTTTGAAAGAAATGAAAGGGGGCAAAGCTCCTGGTGAGGATCAGATAACAGCAGACCTCTTGAAGGATGGCGGAGAAATTGTACTTGAAAAACTGGCAAACCTGTATACGCAATGCCTAACGACCGCAATGGTGCCGGAATCTTGGAAGAACGCGAACATGATCATAATCCATAAGAAAGGCGACATGAAGGACTTGAAAAATTACAGGCCGATCAGCTTACTGTCAGTCGTCTACAAGGTATTTACCAAGGTAATCGCTAACCGAATCTCTGCAACCTTAGATTTAAGTCAACCTAAAGAACAAGCAGGGTTCCGTAAAGGTTATTCAACAATGGACCATATTCACACGATCAATCAGGTGATAGAGAAGTGCGCTGAGTATACTGAACCCCTATATATAGCCTTCATAGATTATGAGAAAGCATTTGACTCGGTCGAAACCCTAGTAGTCATTCAGGCATTACGGAACCAGGGGGTAGATGAGCATTATGTAAGAATACTAGAGGATATCTGCAATGGGTTTACAGCTACGACCATCCTCTATAGGGAGAGCAGTAAAATACCTATAAGAAAGGGTGTCAGACAAGGAGACACAATCTCTACAATGCTATTCACAACATGTTTACAAGAAGTATTCAGAACGTTAGATTGGGAACAGGTGGGAGTAAGGGTTAATGGAGAATACCTCAGTAACCTCAGATTTGCTGATGACGTTGCCTTGCTAAGTAACTCGGGGGACGAATTGCAAAGCATGCTTTCCGCACTGGGCGAACAGAGTAGAACCGTGGGCCTGAAAATGAATATGCAGAAAACTAAAGTAATGATCAATAACCTCGGGACAGCACAGCGGTTTGAGATAGGTGGCGAAGCAGTGGAAGTGGTAAGCGAATATATCTACTTAGGCCAAGTTGTGACCCCAGATCCCAACCATGAGGCAGAGATAATTAGAAGGATCAGAATGGGGTGGGGTGCATATGGCAGACATTCTCAGATAATGAATAGCAGCCTACCATTGTCGCTGAAGAAGAAAGTGTATGACAGCTGCATCTTACCGGTACTCACCTACGGGGCAAAAACATGGAGGCTCACTAAGAGGGTTCAACTTAAATTGAGAACGACTCAGCGGGCAATGGAGCGGAAAATAATAGTGTAACATTAAGGGAAAAGAAGAGAGCGGAGTGGGTCAGGGAGCAAACTGGTGTTAAAGACATATTAGTAGAAATTAGGAAGAAGAAATGGACGTGGGCAGGGCATGTAATGCGAAGGCAAGGTAACCGCTGGTCATTAAGGGTAACAGAGTGGATCCCTAGAGAAGGCAAGCGTTGCAGGGGGCGGCAGAAAGTTAGATGTGCAGATGAGATCAAGAAGTTTGCGGGGATAAATTGGTCACAGTTGGCACAGGATCGAGGCAATTGGAGAATAATGGGAGAGGCCGTTGCCCTGCAGTGGGGGTAGATAGGCTGGTGATGATGCTGATGATGATACCATAACATAGGACACAAACACATACTCATATCTTGACTTGGCTATTGGTTCCGTAGTTCTCTTTCCTCTTCTCGAGTGGGGTGTGGGAACTCACCCTCCTGGCAGTGACCACTTCCCCACCTCACTAACATATATAGGTAAAGGCCCAAGCAGTTCATCTTCCCATTATAGGTTCAATGAAGCACGAGCTAACTGGAACACATTTACAGAGACATCGAAACTACACTACACAACCATAAGACACCTACACGTAGATGAAGCCGCTCAACTCCTCACGGCGCACATCCTCGACGCCGCCAAAAAGTCCAGTCCCCACGCCTCTGGTGCCCCGCGCAACCAGCGGAGCCCGTGGTGGAATTAGGACTGTAGGCGAGCGCGAGAGGCCCATAACAAAGCGTGGGGTATCCTCCGTCAGTAACCCACGTCGGGAAACCTGCTCTTGTTCAAACGGGCCACGGAATTAGGAAAACGTGTGCGCCATGAGGCAAAAAGAGATAGTTGGCGCTGATTCATAACATCCATAAACTCGTACACAGACACACGCAAGGTATGACCACGTATACGCAAACTCAAAAAACAAGACACACAGCCTGCCCCTGGTCAGTACAACAGGGACACACTCGAAGACCAGGCTAATACCCCTGTCACACGGCAAATCTAATGTCATTCAAACTGAATGACATTAGCTGTAAATGACATTCGGCTCGGCCGTGCGGGTCTACACGGCGGAACAAATGTCATTTGATTGTGATTGCGGTGACGATTAGCGAGCTCGCAAAACCGCAAAATTACATTTCAAGCGCATATAGAATGTTTTCACACGTAATATTTAAAAAAAAAACGTAACAAAAGAATATTTTTTTAGATAAAAACACGAAAACCACCAATTTAGGTGACATCAGTAGACATCCCAAGCTGAGACAAGTCTGCAAAAAATCCGGATTAGGGTAGCGCGCGCACTGGGGACGAGATTTTCTTTTTTGTTAGTACTTGCTGGTCTTTCCTTATTAGAACAACAATACAAAAAAGAAAATATAAGTTTACTGACAGTTTTTAGAAACAGTATTCTTTGGTTTGTTACTGAATTTTCCGGTCTAGGGACGCGCTACTGCTGTCGAGGCTACTCATTCGGCCGCCAACTGAGGTGTAACTGAGGTCCGGGACCTCAGTTAGCCGGTAAATGTCATTCGCCTTGAATGTCATTCGGTTTTCTCGTGTAGCGCCGAATTAATGACATTTAGAGCGAATGACATTTGCCGTAAATGTCATTAGATCTGCCGTGTGACAGGGGTATAACACACTCGCACAACACTTCTAACACGTATCCAGTTCAGCACACTACACGAACACTTTCATGAAACACAGGACATCTGTGGAAAAGAAGTCACTACGTGATGGCAACAAGTCGCACACTTCTTACAATTCTCCTTTTTCAATTCATGAGCTGAAGGCAGCCCTGACATCATGTGCGCCTTTGGCTCCAGGTGCAGACAAAATCACATACCCCATGGTACAACACCTACAATCAGACACCCTTTAAATACTTCTACATCTATACAATAACCTATGGCTTTCGGGGCACATTCCTCGCTCTTGGAGGGAGGTCATAGTAAAGGGCTTTCCTGAAGGAAGGGAAAGAGCCTTCCTCTCCCGCTAGCTATCGGCCCATCGCCCTTACAAGCTGCCTGTGCAGGTTCCTCGAGAAGATGATAAACAGGAGACTTGTGTACTTCCTTGATTACAATGGTCTTTTCGAGAGCTGCCAGGCAGGCTTCAGGGCAGGGCGATCCACTAACGATTAACTCATCGCGCTCGAGTCTCACATAAAGGATGCGTTTATTCATAAAGAGTTTTGCGCAACGGTGTTTTTTTTATCTTGAGAAGACCTATGACACCGCCTGGCGCTACGGGATCCTCAGTGGCCTGAAGTCATTTGGTGTCTCAGGCAACATGATGAACATTCTTAATAGTTATTTGTCCGAAAGAACATTTCGTGTGAGAGTTGGTAGCGCACTCTCAAGGGTTCATGTACAAGAAAATGGCGTTCCGCAAGGTGGAGTTCTGAGATGCACTCTTTTCATAGTTAAGATGAACTCCCTTGGGAAGGCATGGCCACCTACAATTTCTTATTCAATGTATGTAGATGACGTCCAGGTATCTTTTAAATCACGCAATATGTCCATCTGTGAGCGTCAAGTCCAGCTCGCTGTCAAAAAACTTGCCAGAAGGGTAGACAGGAACGGTTTTAAACTTAACCCAGAAAAAAAGCACCTGTGTTCTCTTCTCCAGGAAGCGTGGGATCCATCCGGACCCAGACATTACCCTTAATGGCGTTTCGCTTCCTGTGAGGAAGGAACCCAGGTTTTTAGGAGTGGTGTTGGATGAAAAACTTACGTTCATCTCTCACATTAAGCAATTGAAACATAAATGTCTAAAGGCTCTCAACATTCTTAAAATCTTGTCACACCAGTCCTATGAAACCGACAAGCAACCCCTCTTCCATATTTTTACGAGCCTAGTGGGGTCCCGATTGGACTACGGAAGTGTCATTTATGGGTCTGCAACAAAAACCGCACTGAAAATGCTCGACCCAGTGCTGCATCTGGGGCTTCGCCCTGCATGTGGTGCTTTTCGCACTAGCCCAGTCGAGAGCCTCTACGCCGAGTGTGATAAATGGTCCCTATATCACCACAGGATTTACATGGATTTGTTGTATGCCACGAAACGCATGGCCCTGACTAAACCACCCTTTTAATTCCACCATTAATAATACATCCTCACAACTGTTTTTAAATCGTCCATCCATCTCTATGGCTTTTTCACTTAGGGTAAGAGAGGAAGCCTCTTAGCATGAGGTACCCTTTTTAGACATTCACAAGACACCCATCTCTGATTTTATACCACCATGGAATCTGCGCCCTGTGCTCTGTGACCTGTCTTTTACGCAGCTTGATAAGAACAGGGCACCAAGATTTGCGATTCAGTAGCATTTTATGTATCTGCAGGATAAATGCAGGGCTGCAGAGTTTTTCAGTGATGCTTTCAAAACGTTTACTGCGGTGTCTTGTGCTGCTCATAGACCCAATTTTGAAGCAGGTAGAACCATGATTGCAACGACAAGTATTTTTTTCGGCAGAAGCATATGGCATCTTTCTGGCTGTAAATCACATAGTTGAACATAATATTCCTAAATCCATCATCTATACAGATTCGCTGAATGTCGTCCGTGCATTATCATCCGCAAAGTCATCGAAAAACCATGCAGTTAAACTTGTCTTGAAATCAATTATGCTGGCGTATTCTTCAAACCTTGAAGTGACTGTGTGTTAGGTGCCAGGCCACTCTGGCATCGGCGGAAATGACTTGGCGGATGAAATGGCCGCCAATGCTGCACTCCGAAACATAGTAAACATACACAGACCTCAAGCCACACATAAGACAGCAACTCCGTAAAACTTGGCAGGCAGACTGGACCGAACAGACAGACAACAAACTACACGTAATAAAACCTCACTTGGGACAATACACTACTGACTCACACAACAGGCACATTGAAGTTACCTTAGCTAGACTACGGATAGGCCATACACATGTAACGCACTCACACCTGCTAAACCGGATCTCCAAGACCCCTGTGTGGCATGTGTGGGGAGGGCCTATCCGTGGTCCACATACTCATACAATGCAAAGCACTTGACACAACACGACACAAACACTTCAGAGAACTCTACAGACAACATATTCCCCTACACCCATCGCTGTTTCTGGGTGACGATGCCATGGTTTCTGTGAAACGCGTGTTTAAGTATTTGTCAGACGTTGAGTTTTTAAACCTCATTTCCTATAATGCATAATCAAATCTGGCCCTATACACCACCCATCACCAATATCTTTAATTGATTTTACTATGTCCGGTTTATAAGTTTTATACCTACCTTTTGTTGTAATCACTTCTCTTCAATAAATAACTCCTTCTCTGGCGCTCTTTGCCCTCGCTGGCCTTGCGCCATTAAAGATCATCATCATCATCATGTAAGTGAAATGAATAGTTCTGGTAAGTGATCTATTACAACCACAAACAGATCGATTGATCCTATAATCAGGTGGTATAACTGATACCTATCCATTTTACGCCACTAAAATATCATACGAATGACCGGAGCACTGCGAAAATTTTATAATTTGTTGGGAAATTGCAGATCCATTTCGATGTGGACAATAAACCTGGAGTTACTACCTAAGTTTTGTAAGCCATCTCTGTGGTTCACTGTTAAAGGCCTACACTCACTACAGTGCTGAAACGTAGAACTGATTTTGAATAGGCAATTTAAAATTGTCTGAAATACAAACTGCTTCAGCGTGCTTGATAAGTGTTCTGAATGGCCTTCTTTTAGGTCAGGTTATCCCGTTTAAATTCCGAGTAGTTCAAACGAACATCATATTCGATTGTGCCCTCTGTCTTCCAAAAGTATTGTCCGTAGATAACAATGCAAGTTTTTTATGGAAAGCTTAGAACAACCTGCTGCTACTAGATTGACGTTTTCGGACACCACAACGCATAAACACATAGGAAAAAAGATTGGTAGCCACCATCCGCCTGGACGGCTTTTACAAGTGTTTTACTGTTACAGCAATGTAGGCTGGCTTTGCAGAAGCTTACAATCAACTCTCAACTAAGTTCCTGTATTAAAAACACAGCACGTGCATGGACAGCAATAAAATTAAGTGGTATAGAACTAGCCGGTCATTGGCTTTGTGAAAGTTACATTGTTTAGGGAAGGGATATTTATTTATGATTTTAAACTATTCCTTTTTTAATAAAACTTTGTTTATGCGTGGTGTATCAGTAGCAGTACTGACATGCGGTTTAGAACGTGACAGTGTTATTTTAGAAAGGATCGTGTGATTCAGATTGACATAGGTGGTCAGAACCGGGGTTCCGTGTATTTTGCGCCCTCTTACACAATGTAAGTTCATCAACAAATTTATTCCCGTTGGAGGGCGCCAAAAAAGGGACTGACTACGAGTGTAGCTTACCTTTACGAAAAATAAACGTGTGCTTTACTGTAAAGTTACGCTGGATTTAAGCGTTACCAAATTTCCCGAGCTGCAAGGGCAGGCGAAATAAACTGCACTGTATTCGACCAAAAAACGCCATAAAAGTATTTCTTCTTCTGTACTTGTTCAGATATCGCAGAAGCTAAACAGTTGCGGCATCAAAAAATGGCCTGTGTTTTGTCCCCGCTTTTTATCTATTCCCCTGTCTCACTACAACAAGTGTGTCACAATTTATCTTTTTGAAAACAAGTAAACGATTGTTGCGTCTTGAAGATACTTTGCCAAAGATAATAATAATAAATCAATCAATCATTTATTTAACCTGCCCAGGAACAACCGAGAGGTCTTGATGCTGGCGCACAAAAAAAAACACAAAAAAACGAAGAAAAACCCAATAGAATGAGATGACAATGCTCAGAAGAAAACTATAAGGGACACAATGAGTATAAAAATAGTATGGCGACAGGACAACAGTAGATTAACACAGTATGAGAAATAGCTAATGACAAAGACGAAAATTCAGATAATATATACATATATATATATATATATATATATATATATATATATATATATATATATATATATATATATATATATATATATGGAGAGAGAGAGAGAGAGATACAACAATGCGCCAGATAAACTAAAATAAAGGATGGAACAAATTGCGCATGTGATGTTATCTTATAACGGTGCAAACCTTGGAGGAAAACGATAACTGTGACCCATCAAAAACATCGAGGTCAAAAAAAAATTATAAAGACTTCATATCCTGTTGAGGGTTGAGTGCTGTGAGAGGCGGGTAGTTACAAGAAACGACCTGCTCTCTCTTGTTAGCTTCAGCGGAATCCGAAAATTGATACTATTGAGCAGTATAGGACGGGATATAGTACCGTGAACAAGCTTGAAAAGAAAGAAGACATCAGCGCGATTTCGCCGGCAGCGAAGTGAAGGCAGTGACAATAGTTCAACGATGTTAGAACACGAGCCAGGGTCATTTTTAGCGAAGCGATGGTTGTATACGCTTAGAAATTTTTTTTCTGGACACGCTCAATTATGTTACTTAAGGAATTAGTGATGCCATTCCAGATCACTGATGCATACTCAAGTTGGGGAAGACATATTGCGGCGTACAATTTGTGGAGGGGCATAGGAGAATTGAATTCTCTCGATATTCTACAAACACAGCCGAGAGAACGAAGACCTCGCATAGCAGCGCGCTTAGTATGAGCTGAGAAATGCAAGATGCTATCAAAGAGAGCGCCGCGATCATTGATCTCACAAATTTACAGAGTATAAAAAAGACACGCTCGATGATTTGTGGGTGAAACTCATGACTTTGGTCTTTGAAATATTGAGAGAAAGGTTATTGTTTTTGCAACATTCGAAAAAAAAACACAAATGAGACTGCAACAAGCGACAGTCGTTAAATGAGTGAATTTCCCGAAATATCTTTATATCATCCGCATACAAAAGTTTCGAATAATTGCGAATCGCAAAAGAAACACCATTAACATACATTAAAAAGAGGAGTGGGCCTAAACCGAACCGTGAGGTACACCACTGGTCACTTTGTAAAAGGAGCACGTTTGGCCATTGACGGCAATATAACACGATCTGTCACGAAGATAGCTGTGCAATAGGTTCACAACAGCGGTGTCAACATCAAAGTGAGCAAGTTTAACCATAAGCATTGAGTGACTGACTACATCAAACGCTTTGCTGAGGTCACAGTAAATGGTGTCTACGTGTCAACTCTGGAATAGAGGTGTAGATATTTGCGTCATGAAACTGGCAAGATTAGTGATGGTTGAGCGGCCGGGGACAAACCCATGTTGATTATTAATCAACGAGTTTTTCACATTAAAAGACAGTATGTGGGAAAGGGCCAGCTCAAAAATCTTTTACATGGCACAAAGAAGAAAAATTGGTCGATAATTCGAGACATCAGTTTTAGAGCCAGACTTAAATACTGGAAAAACATGAGCAATTTTCCACATGCTAGGAAATGTGGAAGTAGTCAGACAGTTATTTATTTATTTATTTGAAATGCTCACCAACAGCGCAATGGCCTCCTCGGGTGATGCATAGAATACACGCATATAAGGCATACAAAAGACAGAATATGAAAAGGGAAGTAACAGTACAATTATATGGGTATATATACACAAAGAAGGAGAGTTATCAAAGAGACAGAGACATTTTCTGAGCAACAAGCGCACGGAGATTCTGTGTACACTAAACGACAAATACAAGCACAATCGTGATGATTCTCTTCGCTCCGACACACAAGAACAGAGGGAGAAGTGCATGTGCGACCGCGCTATAGAACATGTGCATTCAAGATGGAAAATTTTTCGAAGAGCGTTTAAAAAGAACCATGTCGTTGCAAAAAATGTCAATGGCAGATAAAAAAAGACAGTTAAAGGCATTTTGGCATCGGTTAGCTGGCACCTAGCTCAGAATTTTGTCAACATGAAAGCAGCCATGCGGCCGCAGTGGCCTGCTTGGCACTCGCAGGAGAACAGAGCTCACAAGGCAAGGGCAGTCAAACTTAGAATGAATGCACTTGAAAAGAAAAATCAGGTCACGCCTGGAACGCCTGATACATAGCTCATCAAGGTTCAGGAGCTTGAGAACCTCAACGTGCAGATAGTTGCTCACTGGTGAGTATCGATAAAATACGGTTCTGGTGAAGCGCTTCTGAATCCTTTCTAGTCGAAGAGACGACGAAGGACTTAAACAATTCCAGATTGCGCTTGCAAAGTCTAGCTTCGGCAAAATTAGGGCGCGGTAAAGGGATGCGAAGCATGATGGGTTCGTGAATTCACTGGTGGCTCGGGAAATCATGCCAAGTGTTCGGAGACAGGAGTTCGTCAGATGGTTCACGTGCGAGTTGAAGAGTAGTTTTGCGTCCATCAATACACCCAAATCGCGCGCTACAGTGGCGCGTTTTATGGCAAAACCGAGCAAAGAGTACGGGAAAGTGAGCGGGGCAGTTTTACGAGTGTAAGATATCACAATAGTTTTGGAGAGATTAAGCTTTAAGTAGTTGCTGTCGCACCATGCCGAAACTGCATTGATGTCATGTTGCAGGAGGACGCGATCATCCGGTTAGGAAACCGCGCGATACAGCTTCATATCATCGGCATACTGAGAGAGCGAACAGTGTCTAATGACAGAGTGGATGTCATTAACAAAAATTTTGAAGAGGAGAGGGCCCAGTGTAGACCCTTGAGGTACCCCTGATATCATGGCGAAAGGCCGGGAGGTGACGCCTTCATAACAGACGCAATTGGACCTGCCTTTTAAGTAACTGCCGAACCACTGACAGAACTCACTGGATAAGCCGTATGCGGACAATTTGCGAAGCAGTAGCTCGTGATTAACAGCATCGAAGGCCTTGCTGCAGTCGAAATATACGGTGTCTGTCTGTTGACGAGAGAGCACTGGGGGGCCGATGTCGTTTAGGAAACATGCGAGATTTGATTCTACTGACCTACCGGTTATAAAGCCGTGTTGGTTGGGATGAATTAATGAACGCATTGCTGCTAGAAAGTAACCATGCATGACTTTTTCGAAGACTTTAGAAAAGGAAGGCAATAGAGAGATAGGCCTGTAGTTTCCGGGGACAGTGGCTCTGCCAGACTTGTGCAAAGGGAAGATAGCGCCTAATTTCCAGTCTGACGGAAAATGTTGCTCTAGAAGTGACATGCGTATGATGTGGCAGAGCAGAGGTGCAAAGACGACGCAACAGCCTTTCACAATGAAGCATGGAATGCTGTCGCAGCCCGCCCACTTTTTTGGGGGGAGTTTGCGGATAGCGCGCACGACATCACTCTCAGTAATGTTCGGGATTTGCAATAGTGGCGCATGAGACTGGAAGCGCAGTTCGTTGCCGCTGTCAGACGACTTTGAGTAGGTAGAAGAAAAATGACGTGCAAGGAGTTCGCATACGCCTTCCGGGTCAGACACAAACTTGTCGCCATCCTGAATGGTTATGCTATCGCGTTCATGACGTGTACGGAACTTAACATACCGCCAGAACTCACGAGGGGAGTGGGTTAGAGAAGTTTCGATGTAGTCACTAAAGTTCTTTTTGTCCTAGCAAATAACTTCTTCGCTAAGGACCACCATTCCTTGAAGTTTGCCAGAAAAGACGGGTCATTGTGAGCCTTAAACAAGCGGTGGAAATAACGTTTTTTTCGAAGCGCGTCACGCAGCTCGTGACTGAACCAGAAGGGAAACTTACTGGAGCGATTTCGCTGCTTTGGGATGTGTTGGTCCATAGCGTTTCGCACAATTTTGGTTAGCTCACGGACGGCTGCATCAACACAGGGCGCGTTGTACACAGAGGACCAATCAGCATTGTCAAGAGATTGGTAAAGAGACGTGTAATCGCCTCGAGCAAAGTCGTGCCTTGGAATGGTCCCACTCCTGTCGCGTGCCACGGATACGTGAGCTGTAAGTGCAAAAGGAGGGTGCCACGCATCAACGGCAACAACAGCATCGGGGAAATTTTCAACAACGACTGAGGTGAAGTTCGTAAATACAGTGTCTAGAACATTTCCAGCAGGGTTTTGATGCAAAACAGCTGGCTGGATGTCATTGAAAGGAAAGAAATAAAACAAATGAACTACTTTCGAATTCCTGCCGACATTTTCTGCAGGGTCCGACCAAGAACCGGGGGCATTATAGTCGCCAAAGAGAAGAATATTATATTTTTCTGGTTCTAGCTTTTCAGATAAAGGCTGTAGAGCTGATGCGAACAAAGAATTTTCTACAGCCGGTTGTTAATAGTACACGCCAAGGAGAACATTTTTTGCACCTTTCACTTTCACCTCAACATAGATGCATTCACTGTACAGCTCAAGGTCTGGCCGTCTAAACGCGCAGAAACATTTTTTCAGAGCAATGAGGACTCCTCCGCCATATTTTTGCCCTGTTGTTGCATAATCTCGGTCATTACGAAAAACTGTGTATTCAGCAGTAAAGTAGTCGGCAGAAACAATGTGTTGCGGTAACCAGGTCTCAGTGATGCAGTACGCATCGTAATTACTCAAGGCAACGTTGTCGTAAAAGGGCTTAGATTTTGTGCGTAGCCCGCGAACATTTTGGTAGTACACTGTGAAACTCATTCGGAGTGGGTGTTATTAATGCGGGGTTCACGGTCCTCGCGGAGCAACCCTCTAAAAGGGCGGAACAAACATCCGAGGGGCCAGACAGTAGCGTCGTTCACAACCGCGAAGGATTCGGCACTGACGCTAACGTGAAAGGAGGCGTAGGAGGTATACTTGCTTTTCAGCTGCGTGCACTCAGCGCTGTTGTCGGTAAGGACTGAGTTAACGAGCTTCGTAACGTCAGCCGCAGAGGTGTCGGGGTGCAAGCGGGACACAAACAAAGCTTTTTTGAGGGGTCGCCGGGGAACACTCAGGATGTCCGAGGTATTTATTGTTCGCTCCGACGGCAACATCACGAACACGTCGGCGTGTATCGCCTAGGTGCTCTTGACTCGAGGAGGCCCAATTCGTAGTGGCCGGAAGCAGAGAGGCAGGGGGCGAGGCGCTTTCAGAAGCGCTGTTGTCCCTGCGTTGATGCGCGGGGGTGGGGTGGCCGGCGGGGGGAAGGGCGTGGGTTGAAGAAGCTGGTACGGCGGTGTTTTGCTTGGCGGGTGGATCGGGGGGATAATGTGGCTTTCGCTTTCCGAGCTCGAAGTGCAGCGCATGCACGTCGTCTTGGAGAGAGGTGATTGCAGCAGCCTGCATGTTGGAGTTCTTTACCGTCTCCTTGTGCAGGCGGGCATTCTCCTGGCGCAGTGCGTTCACCTCGTCTGTGAGGAGAGAAATCCCCTGCAGCGCGTTCAACAGGAGCTCGCGTAAACCGCAAAGGCGGTTCTCAAGGTCGCCCGGTTGGGGAGCGCGCGATTCCTCGTCGCGGGAGAGCCGGGGCGGGGCAGCCGAAATGGAATATGCTAGTCAGCACGGGACCAATATACTGCTATAAGCTTTTAGTATGGCTGAGGGAATACCATCTGGACCACATGATAAGGATGGTTTCAAGCGCTTAATGCATTCGCTGATGAGATGTTCATCTAGCGACAGAGCATTGGGTGTGTTGGTTTCCAGATGTTGTTCTATAGTAGTGCTAGAGTCAGATGCTTTATAAACGGAAGAGAACTGCGTGGCAAAACAGTCAGCGACGGCTTGTAGTTCTGTTCCATTAGAGTCCAGTAGTATTAAAGACTCTCCACTTTTGTTAGACCGTTTGCGCACATACTTCCAGAACTTCTTACTTATACTTCCAGAATAATGATAATAATAATAATAATCAATCAATCAATCAATCAACCTTTATTTTCGGTGCCCAGGAACAACCCTAGGGTCTTGGTACTGGTACACCATACAAAAAAAAAAACACTACAATTAAGACAAGACAACACACAAAAACTAATGTATGACATAAACAATAAAGTAAAAATAGTTACAGAAATCTTAGAAAGCAAAAAGGAAAAAAAAAGAATAATAATAATAATAATAATAATAATAATAATAATAATAATAATAATCTTTATTGCCACAAAAGGAGAAATACAATGATTAACAGGGCTGTCAAAGCCTACGAGGCTTGTGGGACATGGCCCGGCAATTGGTACGGCAATACAACAAGTTGACGGTAACGATAAAAGGATTTCAGCATTGCTGTTTAAAGAAAAACACACGCACGTTACACTTAACGGCAAAAACGTAATACCATCCGCAAATAGAAACTAACACAATAGAAGAGGAGAAATAAAGAAAAGAAACTGCAACAGAAACCAATGCATACTAACGTCACATCAGAAGCTGTGAAAAGGGAGACATTGAACTAATAACTCCACTGATCGCACTCAATTGCAGTAAGCCTATTCTTCAGCATTTTCTTCGATGAAGATAACAGCACATCTTCAGGTAATTTGTTAAACAATCTCGGAATGTACACTGTGCGCCGTGCTTCGCCGTATCTCGTTGAGGAACGAGGCACAACGAAGCGCGCGCGAGAACGGAGCATGCGTGAAGGTTTATTTTCAAGTTTAAATTCGGTGCTCCAAAAGTACTTCAACACCACTGTTCGAGCAAACAACGAGCGGAAAGAAGGAAAGCCTAGTGCGGCGAACACATTTTCAGACGAAAGTCGAAGGAAGTTGTAGCCCACGCTTTTAAGTATATTTTTTAACAAAGCATCAATACGGGCCTCCCAGCGTGCGGAACAGAAAGCAAAAACCGTTATGCCATACCTCAATACCCCGTAAGCGAGAGCATGTACAATAGTTTTTTTGACCGGAAATGGGACAATGCTTTTGATATGATACAATAGCCATGCAACACTCCTAAGCTTGCCGCATAGGTGTGCCAAATGAGTATCCCACGACATGTTAGAATCGAAAAATATTCCCATGTACTTTATCGATTGCACATACTCTACTGGAACACAAATGCATGGTGCACAGGATTTAGAATGCAGATAAATTTGTTGGTCTATTACTGTCATCTTCAACGGATTTCTAAAGCAAACAAGCTTGGTTTTTGAGACGTTGACAGCAAGAAGATTTTTAGAAAACCAGTCAACTGCGTTATGGACATCATTTTGGAGCATTTTGATCGCCGATTGATAGCATACATGTTTAGCCAACAATACGGTATCGTCGGCATATTGGTAGACTGTGCACCTTGAGATCGCAGAGGAAAAGTCATTGATAAAGATGTTAAAAAGTAAGGGAGACAAAATTGAACCCTGGAGAACTCCAGCTCTAATAGGCGACTTAGAGCTAACGTGACTGTCTACTGCTACTATTTGGAAACGATTACAGAGATAACTTTTAAGAATGTCATGAAAGGGTCCCCGAAAACCAAGCAAATGTAATTTGTCCAACAAAATGCCGTGATTAACCGTATCGAAGGCTTTGCTGATATCCAGGAATAAAGCAATACTAAATGAATTCTGCTCGAAAGTCGAAAATATTTCATCCGAAAAAGATTCCAAAAGTAATGTAGTACCTTTGCCTCGACAAAACCAAATTGGTTGGGGGACAAAATCGAAAACTTGTCAATGAATGAAACCATGACTTCAAGAAGAAATTTTTCTAATACTTGTGACAGTATTGGCAAAATCGATGTAGGCCTGTAATTTTCAATGACATCTCTTCGGCCTCCTTTATGAAACGGCTTAACAATCGCAATTTTTAATTGTTCAGGAATGGAACTACTATCCAAAAACCCATTCAGCATAAAAACAAGAATGCCTGCAAGCACATCAAAGTTGCGTTGTAGCATGTGAGCCGACAGTCCGTCAAGGCCGGGTGGTTTGTTTCGTCGGAAACTGAATACAATCCTACGCAAGTCGTGTTCCGATAGCCTCGGCAAGAAGGCCGATGCCGAGACAGTTTTTTTAGCGTGCACGGGGGCTCGAATTCCTGGGAAGCTTTATCAGAGGAGCGTGCGAAATGACATTTGAAGTTTTCAGCAAGTGATGTTGGGCTTATCGAAAAACAATCGGTAACAGAACTGAGATCCCTTTTTCCTCTGAGGTCATTTATTAGCGACCATGTTTCCGCCGGGTTTCCCGCCGATTGGTTAAACTGCTTCAAAAAATACTGTCGCTTCGCTGCTCTGATAAGGGCAACTACCTTGTTTCTTGCCGTCCTATGTTCTGCGCGCAAGATTTGATTTCGAGGGGAACGCTTGGAGCGTTTCC
Source organism: Haemaphysalis longicornis (assembly GCA_013339765.2). Lineage (NCBI taxonomy): Eukaryota > Metazoa > Arthropoda > Arachnida > Ixodida > Ixodidae > Haemaphysalis > Haemaphysalis longicornis. Next base: position 7,570 of record JABSTR010003100.1, on the reverse strand, counting down.
ATAATATATCTCTTTCTGCAATTGCGTGCATTACTGTGGCATTTATCCAGACGTAATTTTTTCTGCGCTTCTTTATCACTAATTTTTTGGACATGTTCTCAAACGTTTTTATTTGCGCACAGAAGCAATCGTAAGCTTCTAATGCAGCCTTTGACTCGATTAATGTAGACCACTCGAACGCCCTAATGAGATCATCTAGCTTCTGCTGGTCTGTGACTAGAATTCTAAGCCCACTTTCTGACAAGTTACTACACGAAACTTGGGCAGATGGGGGCAAGGTCGCGATCATGTGACAGGCTACAAAATAATGATCGGCTAATCGCTGTGCGATCACATAAGCTGCTAAAGAGTAATTTGATGCACGAATCGAGATGTGATCTAAGCATGATCTAACTAATTGGCCATTAACGGGCTCTTCTCTGGTTGGAGTAGTTATTGTATTTTCTATCCCATGCGAAGCTAGAAGAGATAAGTAATCCGCTACAACACCCTTTGTCAGGCATAATGTGTTGAGGTTGAAGTCCCCTACTAGACATAAGTCATCGACAGGGTTACAGTGCTGCAACAGGGCCTCTAATTCTATCAGAAAACGAGTACTGCTGTTTGCTGGAGGGCGGTAAAAAGCAAATACTGATAAGCGGCACTGCCCCTGAGCTACTTTAATAGCAAGGCACTCAGCAAAAGTGAATGACGTATCAATGCGTGATACGTCATACTCATCTTTGACGAAAATAACGATCCCTCCCCCGCGTCGAAATGGGCGAGTCGCGAAGTGCGACTGATAGCCAGGCAAGAAAAACGTGTCGACGCCAGATTGTGGGACGTTAATTTCCGTAAGGACGAAAACGTCCACAAAACTCATAGATGAGATCGCAAGCATTTTAAATTCCTCCCAGTATTTTCGCAGGCTTCTGATGTTCAGACTGAGTATCGTAAAGTCATCCTTGGAATTGTGACGACAGCTATTTTTGAAAGAGTGAAAATCAGGTAGCTCTTGGCAGGTGCTCGACATTGAGTTAGATAATCTTGTCAAGGTCCGCTAGTGTGCCGATTCGAATTCGGGACGAGGATTCGTTTTTCTTCACGAAGATATTTCCTGTTTTAGCCCAGGTAAACTCGTACCCCTTAGCCTTGGCTGCTGTACGCGCTTGCCAGAACAAGTCTCGGTTTTGCTTAGTTAGATTTTCGTTGAAGAACAACTTCGGGAGCCTATCCGCGTGATGAAGCTCCCGGAGCTTATCACGGGCGTCGAACCATTTTTCCTTGCAGGCAACAGACACGAAGCGCACCAGGACTGTCGGGGTTGAGCCACCTTTACCTTGCAAGCGATTGCACCGCAACTACCTCTTCCAAAGAAAAGTCTGCTATTTCCAGTTTCACAGCCAGCCGACACAGCGTTTTGCTTCAAATCCTCTTTTTTGTCCAGGGGGAGGCCATGTATTTCTAAATAATAATAATAATAATCAATCAATCATCAATCAATCAATCAATCAATCAATCATTTATTAGTGCCCAGGAACAGCCGGGGTCGAAAATAATGTATACATCTTTCAAATATAATAATAAAATACAAGAATATAAAAAAAACAAAAAATCGCTTATAATCAAAGTAAAGATAAATGAAAGGCACCTAAGCCATGAACTCAAGGATAAAAAAAAATGCGAAAAGAAATGTGGCAGTTAATAAAATACAGAAAATGCAAACAGAGTATCGTAACATTAAATATATCAAAGTAATCGGAGTAACGCTGCAGCACAATCCACAAAGGGCAACAAGACAGGCAGACAACAATAGCAAATTATCATTTTCATGGCGACTCTTGAAGGAAAAATAAAAACGAACCTTGCTTAGAGAAAATGAGAAGAACTAGCCTTAATAATTAAAGCAGGAAGAGAATATTACCTTGTTCAACCAGAAGGCAAGCATGAAAGTGCAATGAAAAGGGCTATACAATTATAATTAATCAATAGCAAAGCAATGATTTCAATTGAAGATAAGATTTGAAGAAGATAAACTTATTTGGATCTTACACAAGCTTACGGAAGTTTGCTCGTGCTGTGCGGACAAAAGATTTTTTCAAGCGCAGGACGACGTCTATTTGAGAGCTTGAGAAGAGGAAATCGCTCCCTGAACTCAGTGGACAGCAACTCCTTGGAAGCGACCGACAACGTTAAGTGATCGAAAAGTCTACGAGTAATTACCTAAATATTTGGAAAGAAGCTCATTTACTTGCAAGTGACGCCTAGGATTATCCTCTACCACACAGTCATTCACCGTTGATGTTAAGAGAAACAAGATGTTGTCAGCTTCTTGTGTAAGTCATTACCCTAGTTTTAGAGATAAACAATTGCAGAGCACTAATGCGAGAAGGACGAGATTTCTCTGGAGACGGAACAGATGGACAGAGTTGGAAACCATTTAAATAACATAGCATCGCCAGATAAAGAAAATTACAATCATAAATATTGTCGAGACATCTTAAAAGATGAGAAGAGAAGTTCGAGAACGCATAACTGAATAATAAAATAATATAATAATAATAATAATAATAGTAATAATAATATTATTAATATTATAAAATAATAATATTAATAATAATCTTTATTAATCACCAGAGAAAAGCTACAGTGAAACGGGCCCACCTAAGCCAATAGCGGCTTGTGTGATGTGGCCCTTCATCGTGAGGAAGACATGTGGTTTCTTTATAAATATACAATATTCAACATTGAAACAGAAAGTAATTAGTAAAATTGGATATATTTACAGGAAATCGGAGTAAACTAGCAGCACACTCCATACAAGGTAGTAAAACATCAGAAAACAAACAAGAAATAGCAGAATTACTTATTTGCATGCGACTCTTGAAGTAGAAATAATAAACACTTCAACCTTGCAAAGAGAAAAGTGATGAGAAAACAGAACTTACATTCACAGTGCATCGAAGCAGAGCAATCGTATACTCTAAACAGTAGTGAACACAGACCACAATGCAAGAAAATGAGACTATACACGTAAATTGTACTCTTGGGACAGAAGCAATAACAATTTCAATTTAGATCGCGATTTCACAGAAAAAAGTTTCTCGGGCAAGTTGTTAAATATCTCTTGGGATGTACACACGTCGTCTCGCTGCTCCATATTTAGCTGAAAAGCGCGGAACAACAAACCGTGTTTTTTTTTGCGCAGCTGACGCGGGGCGATATGAGGGAGCTTAAATTGATCAGTCCAGTAATGACGCAGTACAACCGTAGAAGTGAATAAAGATTTAAATGAATGAAAATCAAGTTCGGAACAAATGTCTTTGCCCAAAGATAAAGTTCGATTGTAAGCCATACCCTTTAATATATTTTTTAACAGGTTATCGATTCGGTCTTGCCAACCTCTGGATGCAGAAACCAAAAACCGTTATTCCATATCTTAAAACACTGTATGCAAGTGCATGGAACTATCATCTTTTTAATTGGGAAAGGCACCAAGCTTCTTACATTGAAGAGTAAACACGCCACGGATCTAAATTTTGAGCAGACGTAAGCACTATGGTTTTGCCACGGACAAATCACTGTCGAAATGAATTCCGAGATACTAAATTGTATTTGTGTATTCCACGGGAGACCATTGACAGGATGTGCAGTCATGGTGATGCAGAAATACCGGCAAGTCCATCTCACAAAGTTTCAGGGGATTTTTGTAACACATAGCTTTAGTCTTGCCATGATTGACGGTGAGGTTGTTTTTCGAGAACCAAGACATAGCTTTGTACACTGATTGCTCTAGTTGCTCAACTGCCGATTTATATTTAACATGTTTTGTTAGGAGGACAATGTCATCCGCGTACTGAAACACTACCCCGTTTGGGATTATTGACACAAAATCATTTACAAACAAATTGAAGAGGAGAGGAGATAAAATTGATCCCTGTGGGACACCGGCATCAAGCGGCAGTTTGGTGCTGGAGTATGTATTACCTATAACCACCACTTGTGACCTGTCACCAAGGTAGTTCTTAAGTGCAGCTTGAAAGGGACCCCTGAAGCCGATAAGGTATAATTTGCGGAGTAATATGTCCTGACAAACTGTATCAAAGGCTTTGGATGAATAATAATAAATAATAATAATATAATAATAATAATAATAATCAATCAATCAATCAATCAATCAATCAATCATGTTTATTTACGTGCCCAGGAACAGCCAGAGGCCTGGGTGCTGGCGCACGGATAGTTACATGAAAACAAAATACAAGAAACATATTGAAAGAAACAAACAAGCGACAAACACACACAATATTGAAGTAGCGAAAATTACAGAAATAAAGCACAGGCGGAGCCTGGGTACAGGTAAAAAAGAAAAAGAAGATGCCTTTGTGGCTCAGCTTATTGTAATGAATACACAACAAGCAGAGAACAAAGTTTAACAGTAAAACGACAAGAACAATGACAAAGTATAGATACAAATGATAAGACAACCATGATAAGTAAACAGTTTCAAAAACAGGCAACTATAGTGGTTAAACAGAACCACAGAGAAACCAAATTTCAGCAATAAAAAAAAAGAAAAACGAACGACAGAGATATCATAGATGTTTAACATACTGTGTTCAACAACGCAGTACGGTAAATTGTAAAGAGCTTTGAAAGATGTCAAGGCATTCAGAGAAAGCGGTTGTAGCAATTCTGTATTCTGCGCACTGGAGAATGATTGGAGTTGCGCGCAGCGGTCAAGAAAGGGCGATGCGACCTGGTGGGCCTCTGTGGAACACTAAACTCTAAACAGTTAAGCAGGTCCTGCGCAAGAAAGGTCACCATGAACAACTTTGTGAAGAAATGTAAGGTCTGCACGCATACGTCTGCAGGTCAACGAAGGAATGGAAGGAACTATGGGTAAGTCAGAATCAGGACCCGAACTGTGATTGTGATGACGGTGCTTAAATATGGATAAAAACTTCTTCTGCACACGTTCTATTAATTCACTACTAGATTTGGAGATGCCGTTCCAGGCAACAGAAGCATATTCTAACTGGGGGATACATATTGCATTGTATAGCATTAGAAATGGATCTGGAGAAGAGAATTCCTTTGTAATCCGACACACATTTCCAAGACTTCGGAGCGCTCGCCGGGTGATGAGCCTAATATGAGAAGAAAAAGAGAGGGTACTGTCGGAAAGAACCCCGAGGTCCCTAATCTCCTCAACCCTTTGCAATGGAGCTCCCTCTATACTGTAGGAAAACAGTAGACGATGGGTTTTCCGGCTGTACGTGACAACCTTTGTTTTAGCTGGATTTAAAATTAGACAGTTTTTGCTGCACCAGACCGATAATTCCGAACATCCCTCTGCAAGGCACAGCAGTCCTGAAAACTGCTAATGTGCTAAATAGTTTTACATCATCAGCATAGAGAAGAAAATGAAGATTTTGTTAACACTGTTGACACATCATTGATAAAGATAGAAAACAATAGTGGACCCAGCACAGAACCCTGAGGTACACCACTCGTTGCAGTGTAAACACTAGACCTTTTGAAGTTTACATCTACGTAAAGGACCGGTCAAGGAGATAGTTGGACAACAAGGCAACAAGGACTTGCATCAACACCGGACATAGTAAGCTTGTTAATTAATAATTTATGGTTCACTACATCAAACGCCTTACTGAGGTCAAAATAGAATACATCCAACTGGCCGTTTTCACAAACTGCAGCCGAAGCCTGAGTCATGAAGCTTGCAAGATTTGTAACCGTCGATCGACCCGAGAAAAAAAGCCGTGCTGATTTGGTATCAGAACGTTCTTGACGCAGGCAGCAAGAACGTTGTGCAGAGCTGACTCAAAGAGTTTTGAGGCGACACAAAGGAGTGAGTTGGGCGATAGTTGGTAACGGCTGACTTATCACCATACTTAAATATTGGAAAAATTCGAGCGATCTTCCATGCACGAGGAAATTTGCCGAAAAGTAAACAGTTATTATAAATGAAGTTAAGACAGGCACAAAAATGTTGCCGTAAACCTTCATGAGGGCTGCTGGAATTCCGTCTGCCCCACAGGAAAATGACGGTTTCATCCGTTTAAGGCTATCATTGACAAGTTTTTCATCGAACATAAGTGTACTAAAATTAGACATATTATTAAACGATGGGCGTTCGTCGTGACCATCTGCAGTTGAAAGACAGAATGAAAGTACTGAGCAAAGCTAGTGGCGACATCCTCAACCTGTTCCCCATCGGAATTAAGCAGGCTAATGTGTTCTTTAGACTCCTTAGAACGGCCGCGTACATACCTCCAGAAGTCAGCCGGTTTCTGAGACGCAGAAGCCTCTAACGACTCTATATAGAGCTGGTGGTCACGCCGTAGAGGCTTTTACAAAGTGAGCGATACCGACTAAACTCCGCTTTCCACTTGTCGAGCCCAGAACGCTTGGCCTTTTTGTGGGCGCTGTCCTTAAGTTTAAGCGAACTTCGAAGTTATTTAGAGAACCAATGGGGAAATTTGGAATGAACAGGCATATAACAAGGGATGTACTTTTCCATGCACTCCTGACAATTTCGGTAAACGTCGAACCTGTTCGTCAACATCATTGACATCAAAAACACTAGACGACCATTCAGCAGATGAATAAAAGTGATAGAGCCCAACATAATCTCCACGCTGAAAGCATATCGCGGGACTGCACAATCGTCAACACCACCATAGCAATGCTGGGCAGCGACAGAGACAGAGACAATAAGAGGGGGGTGAAACTTGTCGGGGTGTACAAGAGATATTTCGGAGGCACACACTTCTACGTTTTTCAAGTTCGAGAAGCACACATCTAGGACATTACCACAAAAGTTTTCTATGTGGCAGAACTGCTGCAAGGAGGTGAATGATTGAAAATCTAATAACATGGTGCATTTCTGCGCTGCATAATGGTTTTTATGCTGAAATGAAACTGTTTCCAGTGAATACCTGGGTGTTGAAGTCCCCAAGTATAATTAGCTTATGGTTGGAGTGTGATTGGAAACATTTTCAATAGATGTGAGCTTTAGATTATATTCAGCAGGTAAAATACCCGGGGTATATATAGAATGATGCACCGATGAGCAGCTTCTCGCCCCTCTTGAGGCCTACCTCAAGCCAGACTGATTCCTCAGTCTCGAGGTCTGCACGCCGCACGCATTGCACTGAGCGATCGATGGCAATGAGAACACCGCCACCCTTTTGCTTGGGCCCAGTTAACTTTCTGTCACTTCTAAAAATTTCATAGGTCGGAGGAAAATAGTCGGACGATGAGATATCATCGCAAAGCCAGTTTCAGTAATAACAATAGTAGAAAATTTGGAGCACACAACATTTCTAAGAAATTCGGAGGACTTAGTACGTAGACCCCGGCATTTTGATAATAGATGTCGAGAGTGTCGTTCTAACTGGTCATTCTCAGAAGTTTCACAGCTGTGCCCATGCCGAGGGTGGAGCTTGCCTTGGAACGGCTTGAAGAGGCAGCCCTTTGGCCACATAGACTGGTCGCACAGGCGCCTGAAACACTCTGCGTCAACAGTTACACAAAAAGAAGAATAGGAGTCATGCTTGGTTTTAAG
>JABSTR010003099.1:0-54726 GCA_013339765.2 Haemaphysalis longicornis | reverse complement strand
CTGTTTGCAAATCTCATCGCCTTCAGATGCCAACGTAGTGTCGCCCGACATGTCTTATCCTCTGGTGCCTTGCGTCGCCTCATCCACCAATCGAGGTGATGAACAACAGGCTGGCCTGAAGCTCGCCGGCCAAAAGGGTGACAGCCACTGCTGCAGCCACTCGTGAAGTTCTGGCAGGTCAAAATCGGGCTCAGCTTCTCCAGGAACTGCCTCCACAACAGGGGCATCAGTTTGTGTCTTGGCCGAGACGAGAAGCCACAAGGTGGTGTTAGCCTGTGTGGCTGCAAAATGACCCCATAGATATTCAGCAGTTGTGCATTACCACACGGGTTGAATTAGATTGCGTCACCAAACTCATTACAAACACTTGCATTCAGTTGCGAATATTTTGTGTCTTGAGAGGGTGGCCATGTTGGGCTATTTTGTGGTCACACACAAAGGAAGGAATAGCGCACTTTCGACGAAGGACAGGCAGAAACCACACCACAAGTGCTGACTATCAACCGATCACTTTATTACAAGTTGCAGATAAAAAATTGTACACTTACCGGGAAAGATGCAACAAGCGCGTACAGAAAAGAGAGAAGGTTGCCTAACCTGTCAAACCATTATGTCAAATTCAGTGATATAATGGTTTGACAGGTTAGACAACCTTCTCCTCTATCTTCTGTACGCGCTTGTTGCATCTTTCCCAGTAAGTGTACAATTTATTATCCGCAACTTCTAATAAAACGATCGGTTGATAGTCAGCACTTGTGGTGTGTTTCTGCCTGTCCTTTGTCGAAATGTGCGCTGTTCCTTCCTTTGTGTCTAGAAGCTTGTTCACACAAGGAAATATCTCTGGAATGTCATGCTGCTACTGGGCGGCCGTTCATAACCAGTGTAACACCGGTTAATCGGACAGACTCACCCGTGTTTTGGGAAGTAACAAAGACGGCACGGTATTCTTCTTCAAATGAAGATGTTTCATGCCCACGGCGCTCCTGTGCACAAATTCCACGTTGTAGTGGTACGCTTCGGGCGGGAAATGCCTGCCACAAACGCGAACACTTCTAGGCGCCGCCGACTCGGAGAGGCCGATGCGCTCCAGCCAAACAGCTCGCAAGTGCGGATCCTTCGGCAGAGAGTACCTCATTTTGACACCACTCCAGTCACCCGCTTTGCAGCCAACGACGTGGCACGGATAACTCATCTTGATCCAGACCCAGAGGATGCGGAGCGCTCGTATCAGAACGTCGCTGCAGAAATCCGGAACTCGAGGCCTACTCGGGATCGCGCTGGAAGAAGGAAAAGCAGCCGGAAGCCGATGGCAGTGACGTAACCGGCGGCTGACCATCGGCCGAGTCAGGGGGCGCCTCACCGTTGCGTCAGCAGTGACCGGGGATACGTCACCCGCGGTCGGCCTTCCGTCACCCGCGGTCGGCTGGCTGTTGCGTCGTGCTCGTCGGCTCAAAAAGGCGATCTTCAAAACTTGTTTACAAATTATCCGTACAACGTATGGGGCTCACACTTGGCTCAAAAATCCCCCGTTATGTGTTCTACCACCTGAATGCATTTGATTGCCACCTTCACAAAGCTTTTCTGGGTCCCTTTAATGACCAGCGGTTATCCTGCCTTCGCATTACATGCCCTGCCCACGTCAATTTCTTTTTCTTAATCTCTACTAATATGTCCTTAACGCGTGTTTGTTCCCTGACCCACTCCGCTCTCTTCTGGTCCCTTAATGTTACACCTATCATTTTACGCTCCATTGCCCGCTGAGTCGTTCTCAATTTAAGTTGAACCCTCTTAGTGAGCCTCCAAGTTTCTGCCCCGTAGGTGAGTACCGGTAAGATGCAGCTGTAAAACACTTTCTTCTTCAGCGACAATGGTAGGCTGCTATTCATTATCTGAGAATGCCTGCCATATGCACTCCACGCCATTCTGATCCTTCTAATTATATCTGCCTCATGGTTGGGATCTGGGTCACAACATGTCCTAAGTAGATATATTCGCTACCTCTTCGTTTGCCTCGCCACCTATCTCAAACGCGCTGTACTGTCCCGAGGTTATTAATCATTATACTTTAGTTTTCTGCATATTAATTGTCAGGCCTACGGTTCTACTCTGTTCATCCAGTGCGGAAAGCATGCTTTGCAATACGTCCCCCGAGTTAATTAGCAAGGCAATGTCATCAGCAAAACTGAGGTTACTGAGGTATTCTCCATTAACCCTTACTCCCACCTGTTCCCAATCCAACTGTCTGAATACTTCTTGTAAACATGCTGTGAATAACTTTGGAGAGATTGTGTCTCCTTGTCTGACACCCCTCCTTATAGTATTTATGCTGCTCCCTATGGTTCCTGTTTCCGTAATGCCTGAATGATCTGCTAAGGTTTCGACCGAGTCAAATGCTTTCTCATAATCTATGAAGGCTATATATAAGGGTTCAGTACACTCAGCGCAATTCTCTATCGCCTGAATAAATCGTGTGAATATGGTCCATTGTTGAATAACCTTTACGGAACCCTGCTTTTTCTTTAGATTGCCTGAAATCTAAGGTTGCAGAAATTTTGTGAGCGATTACCTTGGTAAGTACCTTGTAGACGACTGACAGTAAGCTGATTGGGCCTGTAATTTTTCAAGTGCTTCAAGTCGCCCTATGGATTAGGATGATTTCGCGTTCTCCAAGATTCCGGTACCATTGCGGTCATTAGGCATTGCGTATAACGGTTTGCCAGTTTTTCAAGTGCAATCTCTCCGCCATCCTTCAAGAGGTCTGCTGTTATCTGATCCTCACCAGGCGCTTTGCTCCCTTTCATTTCTTTCGAAGCGTTCCTGACTTCTTCGGTCGTTACTGGTGGAATGTCTCTATCCTCTCAACTACTGTCTCGTTCGGCATTATCCTGTATGTCCCGGGTACTGTACAGATCTCTGTAGAACTCCTCGGCCCACTGTAACTATTTTCTCTATTTGTGATGACCTTGCCTTGCTTGTCTTTAAGTGCATACATCTGAATTTTCCCCACGCCAAACGCCTCTTCACAGCTTTCAGGCTACCTCCGTTCTTTACAGCGTATTCGATCCTCTCCATATTATACTCCCGTATGTCAGCTGTCTTACGCTTATTGATTAACTTCGAAAGCTCCGCAAGTTCTATTCTCAAAGCTGTGGTGGAGATTGTCATGGTTTGCCCTTTCCTAATAAGATCTTAAGTCTCCTGTGAGAGTTTGCCAGTATCCTGTCTAGCCATAGTGCCCCCGACTTCTACTGCACACTCCGCGATAATACGTGTAAGGTTGTCCCTGGCTTCCTGTGTCGTAAGCTCGGCTTCTTCGTTAAGAGCTGAATGTCGGTTCTGCAGGGCGATCCTGAATTCTTCTACCTTGCGTCTTACTGTTAGCTCATTTATCGGCTTCTTTCGTACTAGCTTGTTGCGGTCCCTCCTCAAGTCTAGCCTAATTCAAGATCTTACCATACGGTGGTCACTGTACCTTACCCTTCCGAGTACTTCCACACCCTGCACGTCGCCAGGGTTATCGCATAATATGAGGTCTATTTCATTTTTATGCTCCCCATTCCGGCTCCACCAGGTCAACTTCCGACTCTCCCGTTTACAGAAGAAGGTATTCACAGAAGGTATACAAAAGTCTTTCTCTGGTTGGGCTGGCTTGGCGGCTTCCAGATGTCGTAGAGAGCATAAAGGGTGAGTACCCAGCACCTCCACCAGATGTCACGAAGCCAAGGACGACGCAGTTGTCTTGAAGGAGAAACAAGTTTATTGGAGCGAACTTGTGCTCCCCTAACAACTCAAAAGAATACAGAGGCAGCGAAGCAGCGGCCAACAAAGTGACTTGCGTCGGCGAGCGTCGCAGAATCGAATAGCCCGGTGTCTGCTCTGCAGGCTTTTTATCTTTCGGCGCGCGTGGTTCTCGATCTGTCGATTCGCATCGAGAACATTGTAGATCCAAGAAGATTATTCCGGGCTGTTCACGTTAGATCGGAATGCTCTCCCTATCAGAACAGGTAACACATGCGGCAGAGAAAGAAAGAATGAAACACGCGCTTCTCTTGGCACAGAGATGACACAGACCGGCACAGCCGGGCGGTAAAAGTAAAACACAAACAAACCTAATGCATGGTTCGCTGCAATATGGTGCTGCGGAAAGGAAACATTAATAAGTTTAAAACCATGGCGTTTAGCGCTAATGCAAGCACCACAATCTACTTGCGCATATCGCCTTTCTAAAGACGAACCCTCTAGTTTTAAGCTAACCAGTTCAGTTAAACAATTGACACACACACGGGCTCCTATTAACGAATCTTGAAAGCGGCGATGACAGCTACAGACGACATCCAGCGACAAGAAAGGTGACAAATGTGATGATACAGCAACAGCTTACCTGACAGGAAACGACGCAGAAGAGCCAGCGACGTTCAGGGGCAAGTGCCAAATCAAATTGCCGTCGTCAGGTGGCAAGGTTGTTCTCAAATACTTCATCGTGAAGTCGAACATCACAGACACAACCGAAAACGACTACGGGCCCTATCAATCATAATAACTGCCCTCGTTTAACAGCATACCACAGATGACTGTCAACGGCAGCCGAGGCGCTTCGAAAGTAATAATGATTTTGGCCACGCCACCGCACGCCGTATTCACGGTTTCGGCCGTTGTCGGTGCGATGCGTAAACAAAAAAAACAACTTAGTAAATCATCGCCTATTTTACTGAACATAAAAGTACCATTGAGTTTTATTATTTTTTGTGCTTGTTATAATAAAAAGAGCACCTTTTTAAAGTTTGCAAACACAAAACGCACACTGTGCAAGGTTTTTGGCGCCCGATTTGAACGATAAAAAAGGAGAAGATGGCATGATAATACTGTACAATGGTATTTTGTTGTGTTTTAGTGTAAGTAATCATAGTAATTTTTCGCGTCTTATTATTTAGCGCCAGATTTATGCTCCCGACTCTTCCCCCTCAGTTTTTCTTTTGATATCTGCCTTGTCGTCTAGCGTTGTTTGCGCAGGAGAGACCGAGGTGGTCTGTTTCTTCATTTTGTGCACATATTGACGGTCGCTAACAATAATAATGTAATAAGTGTGATTGCCAGTACGTTATAACTCCACAGCGAAGAGAATGACTGTTGTCAGAGGGGGGCATGATTACGCTGGTGGGGCAGCCGAGGAACTCGTAAGGACGTGATGGTGATACAGATGTCACAGTTCAAGGTTGTGCTGGGGTCCGCGCAAGACTTTAGAAAAAAAAGGGGAGAAGGAGTGTTATTGTGTCGATGTTCGTAAGGAGCAAGGCCTGATTTTTATATGCGACGCATCTTATGCTCGGGCTGTGTCCCTCCCTCCCTTGTTGTCGCTGTGTTCCGCCGTCGGCACTCTACTGCCCATGCTTGTCTCTTCAGCCCGTCAGCGTTTGGCCTGACGTCTGCGCAGCCCACTATAAAAAAAGAATTACTTAGGCGGCGCCCGGTTTCGAACCCACGACTCTCTGCCCCAGCCCGAGGTACGTGGCGTTCTTCTCACTGCGCTACAAACCGAAACGGGAGCATGCGCTAGGAACGCGGCTTATGTCCTTCACTCATTCAAACTACGTCAAGAAGCTACTGCTACAATGAAGGCACGCTAAGCTGAACTTCAAGTGAAACTTTAGAGCAGGATGTTGAATTTCCCGTGGGAAAGGTGCAGTCTGGCGGGAAGCACCACGCGCCTTGCAGCTCAACCAGAGAAGAGGACGAAGATGGGGGGGGAAGCGAGGTAGGTGCGTCAGCACACAATAAAGAAAGACGAGAACCAGGAGGTGTTCAATCAGGTAACGGGGATGTCGGTCTCTTCGCCGTGTCTACATTTCTCGGTCTCTACGTGGGGGTTCACACTACCTTCCCACTCGTGCTCCGATATATGAAACAACATAACTGCAACACAATGGAACCTGCTCAGAACCCCCATGATGCTTCGCATCCTCCTCATGGTTCCCCACTGGAAGATTTCTTTCTGTTTGAACGCCGGTGCCGCTGCTGCTGCATATTGGATTTGGCGAAGAGAGATCCCATCGCAAGCGCCTTGACTTTCAGTTATATACTGTTCCTTTTATTTTTTTTTTCATTCGTAAAACAAGATTTTGATATACAATTAGAAAACCATTCGACACTTATTTGTATCAGAAAATGCGTTACCCACATTCAAAGACTGCGTACATTCGCGTTAGCAGTGTCACTGCATAATAATACGTGAACAAATTCCTAGGTAAACTTAGTTTCGTTGAAGGCATCGGTGCCTTGCGTAAAGATTTTATTTACAGGACTACAAGAGACATTTTGTAGCCTTCCTTTCCTGTATACTCAGACATCGAAATAAACGTTGTGATACACTCGAAGACGTAATGTAGAGCCGAGTGGGCTGTAAACATGTAGCCCGTTTTGTACAATTTTGCACCATCTATTGACATATATGCACCCTTTTTTTAATACCCAAGCCATAGGCTGTTGTTGTGAACACCCTAATAGGCCATAAATACGAATCGGCACCCTTTTCTGCTGCTGTTGCACATTTTAAATGGCTGCGTACACCCTTTATTTTGAAGCACCCTGATGTTATGGTGCCAGAGGTAAATTTGGGTGCTTAAAAGGTCCAAAAACGGTGTAAAATGTTGAATGCACCCGTTCAGCACCCTAAGGGTCTAAAAATGTTTAGTGTGCATAGTCCCGACCATGAGATGCTTCGCTTCTAAAAAATGATGTACAACAGTGAAATCAACTAATGAAAGCATACCTATTCAAATCAGAGAAAAACTAAAATTTTCATGCTACAAACACCTTTACAACACTTACATGGGAGATGTACAACTCGTAAAAAATGGAAACGAAAAAAAAGCAAGAAAGCTGGTGCAGCTAAAAGCAAATGCGACATTATTAGAGAAAATAGCACACAGACAATACTTATTACAAATAAATGAAGCCCAGCATTGAAGGGAAGTCGATTTCCAATGCACATCAAGACATCCAAAATTTCGGGACAAGGTTTTGCATAAAGTGGTCGCCATAATTTGTTCTAGTGGGACGGAGCGTCCAATTATTAGGTCATTTCGTGTAGTAGGAATGCTGTCAAACGGTGAGGTTGCATATATAGTCGGTTACAACTTACGAACGGCAACAGAAGTTGCCGTTGTGCCTCTTCACCACAACCCGCTGTACCTCACTGCAAATATTTTTAGAAGCACAAAATAAAAGAACCCGCCAAAACAAAACAAGTAACCTTAGTGTTCTTGGGATTTTAAAATTTCAATGTGAGATACATTACCCCAACTAAGGAAAAATATCATAAACAAATTGCCATTCCCTGTCAAAACCCCGTGCAAAAATGACAAAACAGAACATTAATTAGAAAAATAACAAAGTTCATTTACTTTTTATGGCTTACGTGTTGTATTTTACATCCGTATGATTATTTACTGGAATTGAAATTACGAAGTATTAGCGTATAGTAGCCTTTTTGCTTAGGGAATTGTAATTTTCTTCCCACACTTTTCACCATCTCATTCTCGAACATGGATGTCTCGTACAAGGTCGATTTTTTGGCGGAGCATGACTACGCAGTGCCAACTGCAGTCGCATTTGTTACCGTTTCTTCGACTCAAGCTTCTTCGTCGCGTTTGCGATCTGGGGCTAGTTGACCTCCCCAAAGAGCTCATCAACGCTGAAGCATCTGTACAGGAAGAACTGCAGCAGGATTGTTCTTTGTGGCCACGTTCAGCATACAGTTTTGAACGTCTACATGAAGATACGAGAAGAGCACCCGCACGCTGGCGTGAAAGAAACTTGCAGCACGACACGTCAGTACACCGGTGTCAGTTTGCGGAAGATTTTAGACATCAAATCCAAAGCAAAGGCGACGGGCGGGAAGCTGACAACACCTTTGCGGGGAAGGCCCCGAAGGGAGAACCGCAAACGCCTTATTGCGATGTATGACGGCTTCGCTTTGTACGCGCTGAGAAACATTGTGCATGATCTCTTCCGGCGCAACGGGACTCCTACTGCACAGAAGATTGCGGAACAATTTGGGAGGAGTGAGCATCTCCCGAGCCTTCGAACGTGGGCCATCCGCCGCCTCCTGAGTTACATCGGCTTCATCTTCCAGAAACGCGAACGAAACTCGATGATGATCGAGCGTCAGGACGTGCTGATTTGGCGGAGAGGTACCTTCGTCAGATCGCTTAGTACAGGCAGCAGCACCGCAAGCTGTTCTACACAGACGAAACTTGGGTAGACGCTGGCCACACCGTGGCGAAGGCTTGGAAGGACGAGACAGGAAAAACGCCTGAGGACGCTTTCCAGCGTAGTTTGACAACTTGGCTCAAACAGCCAACCAGAAGAGGAGCGCGGCTGATCGTCACCCACATTGGCAATGAGGACGGTTTTGTTGACGGCTGTCTGTTCATCTTCAAAGGAACGAAGTCGGGAGACTATCACGAGGAGATGAACGGCGAGCGTTTTGAGGCTTGATTTGACTCTGCTATCACTAAGTTTGCCCAGGGTAGTGCTGTCGTCATGGACAACGCGTCCTACCACTCCACGCGCCTGGAGACGGTCCCGACCATGTCCTCGCGCAAGCCTGACATACTAGCCTGGCTGACATGAAAAGGTATCCCGTCTGTTGCAACGACGACAAAGCAGCAGCTTCTTAAACTGGTGGCGGTGGTGAAAGACCAGTTTGTGAAGTTCAGACTTGATGTCGCGGCAAAACAGGCTGGGTGCGTCGTTCTGAGGTTGCCACCATACCACTGGGAGTTTAACCCCATCGAGCTGATCTGCGCGCAGATGAAAAGTGAAGCTGTTAGGTTGAACGCTCCTCATCACAGAAGCTGAGAATGTTGCTCCAAACAACTGGGCCAAGGCTGTTGAACACGTCATTGGCATTGAGGACAAGTGCCGGGAGGCCTGTGGCTTCAGCAACCATGCGGAGCCACTAATCATCAGCCTCGGGGAGGAAGACGACGACAGCTGTGGGAGTGCAGATGACGACCTCTCCGGCATCGAGCAAACGGAGTGAGGCTTACCATGCTGCAGTCTTCAGCTCCGAAGCTCCAAACGGCTCTTTTAAGAGCCCACCAAAGGTTGAATAGCAGTCTTCCCTACAGCAAGCTTGCCACCTGTGTATCCTCCTACTATGTTTGCTTTATACAGCAGAATTCAGATTTTTTTCTGGAACAATACCAAGGTGGTTTACATGGCTGGTCAACAATGTAGGTCTGAGCAACAAGAAACATAAAACAAAGAGGGATGGTTACACAATCTTGCAATATTGAAAAGACAATCGTGTATTCTTAACGCGAAGCTCTGTAATTTTATGCTCGGCTTCCTTTCGCCTACCTATCTTTGTGGCCTCACACTCAATTCTTGCGTTTAAATATTTTCATGCGGCCACGTCAGCAGTTTTGGTTTCAAGGTTTTCAATGGTCTTGTTTACCTTTTCAACGAGTTAAGGTTGGTGAACAGCGTCAGGATTCGTTTTCCAGCGATTGCTGGTCTTTCTTTCCACACGAGCCAAGGTGATTAATTTAGAGAAAGACACTAGTCTATGGTCAGAAAAGACGTGCGACACCGCATCTAACCACCCACTGCAAGAAGTCCCTGGTAACGCCGAAGCGGTCCAGGTGAGCTTGATACGGGCCATGCCGCCATGTGATGCAAGGCAGCACCCCACTGACGTCCCGGGTCCACAAGGATTCCATCACTGTCCCATAAAACGAACATTGACGTACAAGTTGAGAGCATCTGGCTCTGCTCTTCCTTGCCCCTGACATTTTACGCAGTTAATATCTCCTCATAATGAAGAAATACATTTCCTGGTACATTACGTGGTACTGTTTGTGGCGAAGCAACCAGGTCAGTACGAGCTTTCGCCTTGTCGGTGGAAGGCACGCAAAGGAAACAGAAAACTTTCCCGCTCATTTTTGCATTGACCAGGGAAAAACAACCATCTGCCCAAGTTTGCAGTCAACAATTGTAATGGTCTGTTTTTCTTGTAAGAATGGCTGTTCTGCCCGAATGACTACATTTAGCAGGCTAACTTACTGTCCAACCAACAACTTTTTTGACGCTGCTGCCATTTGTGCCCTGCCATTCCACAATAGACTCTTCTACCCTTGGAACGATTGCCAACAGGTTGCAACAATGCACACGATACGCTGAATGCCACCAGGGCAAGGCTGCCTGATTAAATTACCGGACTGCCTGAAACTTTAAGCGGCAAACGTCAACGAGGGGTCTGTGCCTCGCGGCAGTACAGAAAATTTTTTTAAATGGTGGTTACGATAACTAGCTGCTGTACAAAATGTGCTCATGTCGTTTTGTTCTCTATACGTTAAATTTGTGGCGTTGTGTCTGAGGAGTAGGAACCTTCTGCGCATAATCTTGAAATTGTCTTGCAGCATTACGTGACCTGCAACCATATTTCTCGTTGTTTCGTGATTTTATTTCCTTTGAAACTGCTGCCAATGAAGAGTTGCCAAGGTGCTGTGGCAAAAAAACAATTTGTATAACCATCTCACTAAGCCCCTTTGCACCGACAGCATTTGGAAGTAAGGTATAAGGGAAATCACTGCGGTGTTCTAAGTGGCATCATATGCTACTTATGTGCTTGAATGGACTTCTCATGGCAGCGCCACGTATGGGTTGTCTTGTTCTTTCACTGAGGATGTTTACATTTTCCTTTCACTACAGGTGTGCTTGTAGGTGATTTCAATTCAAAGCTTGCAGTTGAATTCAACGTAAGTAATATGTAATTAAAAAATTACAATTGACGGTGCAGTGGCAATTTTGCAACACATCCCTTGCTTGGTGTCGTGTTGAATGGTATCAAAAAAGCAGCCGTTGCAAGTGTTGTGCATGTAGATTATACTGCTTATAACGAATACATGTATATTATTATTAGGCTCATTGTAAGACACGATAAAATGTGACTGTCTTATTACGCGCATGGGCAGGTCATTGAATGCAACTTTGTTTTGATGTGATAAAGAAGTCTTAGTGTCAAGTTTGTCGAACGTGCCTCACGTATATAAATAAGCAGCTGAACAGAAATGTAACGAGCTGTTTCAACATTTGGGGTGCAAAGCATACTTCAGAGAGAAATGTGAGACATCGAGGTTCTTAGCAGTGCGTTATTGTAATAATTTGGAGGAAACATTGAACAAAATGACGTACGGGCACTGGGAATGTGTTGATACGCATGTGGTAGTGCCCTGGTGTTAAATCCATATGGAAGGCCTGCAGGGAATCACCTGTTGCACTCTGCATTCTGGTGTTCAGTGTAGCTAGATATCAAAACCACACAACACGGTTGTAGCCCAATTTATTTTGGTTGGAGGGGGGGGGGGGGGGGGCGAGAGAGGCGTCTGCTAATATTTTTGGGTTGTACTAACCTTTTCATATTTTAAAATTGGTGCCTCAAGCTCGTATCTATGAGTATGTCTGCCAGTGAGACTCTGCATCATGCCCTTGTTTTGACACTTAAATTTAGATAGAAGACAGTACAACTTTCCATTCATAAACATTTCAGCGCGAAAGGGAATAAAAATAAATGCTGTTTATAAGTGGCGGTTCTCTAGCCAAATTATAAGTGTGAATAATTCACTCCCACAAATAATAAGAGAAAAGCGAACGGTTTTGCTGTTAGGGCTGCGATTTCTTTGAGCTTGCCCCAGCAGATATACATTCAAGCAATGGGCATAAAGAGGTGAGGTGTAACTATGACGCCAAAACATTTTCCCTGTACAGGCATTTTCACCAGTATTGTAAAATGTCACTCCAAACGCCATGTGTCAGGGCATATAACAATCTGAAAGAAGTGAAATAGCCTGTTGTAACCTATATTGGCGTTCTCAAAATCGCAATTGCCATGGCAGCTGCGAAAGAGCATTTTTCAGGAATGGAGAATTTTCCATACATTTGGAAATGCCTGCGTAGACTCGATCAGAATTGCATTGCGTTGAGACTTGAGCAGAACTAAGCTTAAAAGCGCTTTTTTCGAAAAATGTGCAGCGTACCTGAAGCACGATTTTTACCCGCAGGCACTTCATGGTTGCTTCCTGTACACTGCAGGCGTTCTTGCCAAGACTGAATAAAAAATGCGTAACAGAGCGATATTGAGGACAGTCGTAGAAATGATGGCAGTGCTTAGGCAATGAACATGTCAGAAGCAATAAGCAGGATTAGAAAGTAATAAACTCATGTGTAATAACGAAGCAGAAGCGAAGGTATTTTTCACATGAGATCTGAAAGGAGCCATTCTGTTATTGTTCGTCTTTTTAAACACAGCGCGCTACCTATGTGCACCTCCGTTTGGCATGGCTTTTGTGCACACATTAATAAACACAAGATTGTTTGATGCCATTGGTATTACCCACCAGCAGAGTCTAAAAATCAAAAATTGTTCTCCGCGTCGTCGTTGAACCCGACTGATGTTGCGTGCATCGCGAAATTATTGCTTCAGCCCATCGAGTACTTCACGAACGTACAACTGCATTCATCTTTGTAACATGGTGAATCTTATACAAATTAACGACGCACTCGCTGTTTTACGAGCTATATTAAAACTTTTCTGTTCATTCGTATGTCATCATTACAAAATCTCGCGCCGTCCACGAACTAGTAGGGTGAGGTGTCGACAATAGATCAGTTCTAAAGTGATAGACGCAAGATAAACACACACAATAGTCGCACATAGACGCACAAAATAGTCGCACAATAGACGCACAAAATAACCACACCCGACACGAGTCGTTTCCATGACTTTTTGGACTTAATCTGCCTATAAATTACTGCAGTGACGACAAACAAACTCGGTGAGAAAAGCAGATGATGTCACGCATTTACCGCGATCCTCTTTCAAAACACGCGCGCACATAGGACACGGGTCCGGCGCTTCGGCGGAGTGATACACTACATGAGGTGGTACCGTTCTTAAGTTGTAACCGAGTATAGTACACATAGTAAATGTATGCCTTGTTCTTTCAGCAACCCACGCCTAGCATAAACGGTAAATATAGTAATTGTTCGTGCTCACAAAACCAAAGGGTTTGAACAAACATCTACTTGTTTGGTCTGCTGCAGCATTGGGTAGAAACATAACAGCTTTATTTGCAACCTAGATATTTTAGCAAGGATTGTAACCATTGTTGGCCCCCAAACAAGAACGAAATACTTCAGTAAGATATGCTATAGGGCTAGTTGGTGCATATTGCTTCAAGAAAAAGAGCGCTACAAACCAAAACAGAAAAAAACTAAAAACGACGAAACAGATTAGCATCTGTCTCGTCTTTCTTCGTTATTTCTGTCTTGATTTGTAGCGCTGTTTCGTTGAAAATAAGAATAGTTTACGCACGACAGTAACAGCCAGTATATAAAGTAGTAGCTTTGTATCCGTCCGAAATAGGTCAACATTTCTGTTAAGCAATCTGGTTATCCTCTACAGTTTGTTGACAACTTAGTCAACGGGCAATTCCCAAAGCATGTGTTCGGTGAAAACAATTCCTATGGTTTAAACGCTGGCTAGAATCTCTACAGAACACCCATTTATAACTAAATATACGTTTATATTGACCAATTTACCTTTGTACGAAAAGTACCTGCCGTATCGTTTTTCAGTGTTACTCAAGAAGCCATTGCAACATGCCAATACGGCTAGTTTTGCAAGGACCTCATTACATCGTTGCTGTAATCTTTCACTGGCCTCATCAGCGTAAACAAACGCCTATCTTCTGTGTAAAGTACGAACTTCACTGATGGTTGTATCTGCGAATGACAATCACATAAATATAAATGAGAACGGTCATAGAATACTGCCCTTGGGAACACGCGAATATATTTTCTATATCTTCAAATTGCATTTATATTATTGTCAAAAATCGGGAACAATGACTACGATAATATATAATAAGGCTCAAAGCTATACTTTGAATGCAAGAGAATTCCACTTGATGTGCAAGAAGATTACGACCAAGAGTTAGGATCAAACGGTAATAAACTCCTTTTTTTGCATCACCCGTATATATCAAATTGTGAAAGCAAATGAGAACAAACATAAAAATTCTTAACCTAGACAAATAACCTTCGACTTTCTTACTGGTTACTAGCAATGCTCTTTAATGACAAATTTATACCATAACTTTGCTCTTTCGTTCTCCGTTAACGTCCATCGTGGTGTTAGGGCAGATGCATCTTGCTTCTAAAAGCCTACAGTATATTACCGATCTTTATGTAGCAAACGTGTTCTGAAAGGACATGTAAAAGCCGTCACATGCGTTTTGGAGGAACCCGAATTAATGGCAAGGTGTGTGTAAATTGATAAGAGCGTCCTTTCTAATACCGAAATGGAAAATGGCGGCTAACTTAACTCACAATCTGCGTCAACGGACGCAGTACACTCGTGTCGTAGCGTGTATAAGGGACTAAATATCTGTGTCAAAAAAGAAGACTAAACAAGCCTACCGAACTGATAATAAGTGCAGAGAATGGTACATACTGTAGCGAGCGCTCTATGCCGGTCCAGTTGCAGGGCCGGTCGCCGTCGTGCCACCTGTGCGAAGTAGTGCAGCTTCGTACAAGCTGAACTTGTTTAGTTACAACGTACCTGTACGTCACACTGCGCGACCCGCCACAGAGGCCCTGCCCGTCGTTTCGTGGTTTCCACAAACAATGCCGACACATCGGAAATGTGAGAGTTGCGCTTTCTGCAGCATCACCCTCAAAGGGGGACACGCCTTGGGTGCACTGAGAGGCTGCATACCCCAAACGCACACACACACACAACGCCCATGCCGGTACGGCGAAACGCAAGAAATAGGTGAGAAAAAGGGGCCCACTGCAACAGCTTTACCAGACAGGATGTCAACGCAGCCGCAGCATCGTTTGCTCTATTCTTTAGAGCTTACGGTAGTGGCCCACGTTCGAGCCCATCTGCCGCCACAATGCACATTCCTATGGATGCGTTCAGCTGAAATGCGGCCATACGCGCTTTACATAGAAACACCCTGTTCCTCGCCCCCTCAGCTAACATGCTGTGCACGAATGTCAGCACTGCTCTTGCGAGTTCGACAAAGACGTGGAATCGACGAGAGAAAGTGGTGGGACTGTACAACTTCTACAATTTCTTGGCGCTACTGGAAAGCTGCGCGGCATCGTTTGGCGGCTTATCTTGCCACAACGTATGCCGATGGGTGCGTATACATAAGGTCATCCACGCGGATTTCGACAGATATTTGGTCATCCATCGCAAGATAGTTCTTCTGTCTGCCGCCGTGGCTTCTGGGGGTAACATTGTCCGCTCCGTGGCCTCTTACGGTGCACCTCAACTTCGAAATTCTGCTCGCCGGTTTCTCTCCAGTTTCACTCATCAATAGCAGTGGTATCTCGTTTGCCACCGCCACTTACTGACAAGCATTACTGCTAAGACCTACAGAGCTCGCCGTCACCTCTCCGCCTCGTTAGGACTCCTCGCGAATCAATAGCAGTCGTTTCTAGTCTGTCGCCTCCACTCATTCTGAAGCCTTGCTTCTCCCATTAAAATACCTATTGTAACCCCACACAAGAAAAGCCGGAGGCTGCAGTGATACGGAGACGAGAAAACAACACCCGCGTTTCTTTACCTACACGCAAATTGCCGCCCCCCAGAGCAGCGTCAGCTTGTCCGTTCGTTATTCCGTGACTGTTGTCTTGTCTGTGGGTGTTATAAACGCAAAATTGCCTACTCTTACGTCAAGGATGAAGTCAAATTTGTAGAAACTTGGAGGTCGTAAATTGCAGAAAAAAATTTCAATGAGGCAGCAAGTAGATGTGGCCGAGCCCGGACATAAAAATTCTTGGGGGCGGGGGGGGGCTATGCCCTTCTGCCCCCCCACCACGCCGGGTTCCGGCGTCCCTGGCCAGCGGTGCATTTCGTCAGCAGCCGAAGTACGTTAGGAGCATTGAAGACGTGTCTGGAAGGCTCATTTTACGAGGATGAACATCAAGCCTGTTCACCTGACTGTATAAGATATCCATAGGTAAAAAAAAAAACACGCCTGCCTCATGATATCACAAAACAAAATATAGTTTGAACACTTCAGGATGCTGCGTCATTTTGGCTTCCATCAAACTCTCAAAGAAATAGCTAGCATGCCCACCATTCACATGAGCTATGTAGAAGATATGCGTATAGTGCTTCACATCCATTATGTCAACTGGAAGCTTAGCGCAGTCATTGTCCGCGTGTATTCGTCCCTTTTTCCTTTGCGCTGCTATCTTTCAATAAGCTACTAAAACGAAAAACTTTCTAGGTTAACGAAGACTGTCACGAAAAGTGATAAAAACAATGACTCTACTTCAAAGAAGTGTGGATTTGAAAATTACGAACCATTTTAGGCAAGAGCAGTGACCCTCCCTGTATAGGTGCTGCCATACGTAATTCGCACCTGGGTTTGGGAATATGGAAAAAAACATTTGTTCTACCGGATTTATGACAGCCATTACCGGTTTACAGGAAGCTTGTAATGCGTAGCATTCTTTGCCGAGCACCCTGACAGCCGGGATTGTGTAACGCCCTGCATATCCACAGTACTTCAGATATCGCACAACTTCCACTGTAATCGCTATAATGCCCAAACGAAGAAAACAGTTCGAACGAAATTTAAAAAGCTTAAAAATAAGACATATCAAATAAACACAAAAAATAGGAAGCCCTGCAACGCCCTGTATTTCGACATTATTGAAGATTTCGCGAAAGTTCCAAATGTGATTGTTAAAATAACGTAACTGGAGATAATTTGTCGGACGAAATTTGCAAAAGTCTAGCAAAAATAAAAAAGGAATATAATTACGTAAATGGCGAACCGTGTAAATCCTAGCATTTCCACAATACTGCAAATTTCGCAAAAGTTCCCAATGCGATGGTTAAAATAACGTAAATTTTGATAACTTGACGGACGAAATAGTGAAAACTAAAAAAAACCACAAACGTTGTAAAGAATTAGGGATATAGGCAAAATGCATAACGCATGACAGTTTCACAATAGTGCACATTTTGCGGAAGTGCACCTATAATCCTTGGATTAGTAAATTACATAATTGGTAGAAATTTTGAAAATTAAAAAATAACAAAATATAAAATAGAAATACAGAAAACGGCGGTCCACGTAACTCCCTGCATTTCCACAATAATGTAGATTTCGCTAAAGGTAGACTTCCAATCGTTATAATAGCGTAAATTTCGATAATTTCTCGGAGAGGATCGAGAAAAAACAAAAACAATTGGCAGGAAACTACTCACACTGAAGACAAGCGCCATAAGAATTGTACAGATTAGTAGATTATTCTCAGTATTTCGGCACATTTGTTTTGGATTTGGGACGACTCCTTTAAACGGACACCAATGCAGGCAGCCAGTTAGGCAGTTTTAAGAAAAGGAAATTCTTATATATTTGCGAGACCGTTTCCGATTACTTTTGACGGCACCTGTACATACAGAAACACCTTACGCTCTCATTGCTGAGGGGGTCTGAAAACTGACGTGGTAAGAGAATAAAGATTAACACTCACTTTCTTTCAGGTAAACTAAGAGATGGTTTTTAAACACACGCAATATATGCGGGCAAATTGTAAACATTTTTCTTCCCTATGCTTTACCAGCGCAGCTGGTGAGCAAATCAGAAATGTACGCGAGCGCGGGCGCTTGAGCGCGAGCCTCGGGGCGGGCGCCCGCCAGTTAAAACAAACACGAAAATGCCTAACGCTCGTGTTTGCATGCCTCACCCCGACCGCCCAGTGTCCCCGGCGCACGTTTGCCAAGCCAAACATACACTTAGGCAGACTGGCCAAGTTTTGCCAAATAAAAAACTCCAGCGTTCGCAGTAATCGCCGTAGAGATTAGAGAGGCAATTGGTCATAGCTAGCAAGTGGTACTGTTCGGCATTGAGGGATATTTTCCCTATTAATAACGCATCTGGTTACGTTTGATCTTGATCCAGTGGCATTCGCAATAAATTACTCAGAAAGAAATCGGGCGCAATCTCGACCTGCGAGAGCGCATTACCAGCGAAGCTGCATTAAACTCCACACATGCTGATGGGGGGTATGTTTTATTTTTACACTGTTGTTCTTGTGTCTTGATATTCCCTGGTCCACCCATGACAGCCTTAGAATGAAGTAAATGAGTTTATGGGGTTTGCACTCAACCCGAGGGCTTTCAATGCCGTTAAAGAGAGCTTTCAAAAGCACCTGTCACCTAATCTTTACCGGAAACACTAGGGAAGGTTTTCCGCATTGTTCACATGTCCTTATGATGAATCATTTGGTCTGATGCTTCTTTTGTGGTTTTCTTTATTCGAACAAATACTGAGCTCTATGCTGTAAACTTGATTGGCCTGATGCGTGCGCTCAGTGTCTTGGGCGAGAACTGCTTTGCCCTGCCGGAGTTTTTTGTGTACGACACAGAATTTTTCGACCAGCGAGAGGCAAAGAGCTCCGCAGCGAAACTTGGCACAGCTTCAACTAGTTGTGCAAAGCAGGAGAAACAGCAGCTCTTCCATAGTCGGAGACCCTGATGTTGCAGCTAACGTGGATTTCAGAACTTGCCATTGAATGTTTTCCATGACTGGCAGGCCCGGATCGTATTGTCCGCAGCCTTAACCACCTCTACCAAAGCAGATCGAGTTAGCACCAGCTGCAGCCAGGGGCGACCCATTTCGCGAACTCGGCGTTTGTCGAGTGAACTCAGCGCGTGTGCTCCTAGCTGCAAGCGCGGGGGCATGTGCACTGGTGTGTAGCAGAGCGCGTAGGAAATCACGCCATGAACGCCGGAGAGAGTGATCTCGAAGGTTGCGCTGGGTGACGCCGGGCGCATTGTACGGGATCGACATTCACGTGCGATCGGTATTTTTTGTGGTGATCTTTTTATGAGCTCCTCACGGGGCGCTCGGCTACGCACAAGCCTTGAGGACGCTGTGCTCTCCTGATGAGGCGCGAGCTCTCGTGCTCGCAGTTTTGTTTTCCATTTTTGATATCGTTGCGCGGCGAAACTGACAGCTTAAACATCAATACTGTTTAAATACCGAGAGGTCGTGTGCTTGCGCCAAGGGAGGAATTCGCAGAAATTACGAAGAAAAAATGAGGAGAATATGTGGGCGTTCGGGTCTTGGGGAACACCCGGCCTCGTGCAGCTTGATCTTCGAGAACACTCTGCCCAGCGTTCGAGGCAAGATTTCTCACGCACCCTTCTCACAGTTCATGTGCGTTCGCACTTAATGTGGTACAGAGGACACATAGCGCTTCAGGCGCAGACATTTTGAAGCCAGTTACTCCGAATCCAGGGCGTGTTAACGTGGCCTACATTGAGAAAGATGGGAAGGCCCGCTGAAAAAACGATCTGGCCCTACCAGTCATGAAGACATTTCGCTGGGGAGGCCTAAAGGCTATGTAAGCTGCAACAGCCGCGTCTCCGGCAAAGGGGGAGGTACCGCAAGCTCTGCTCTTTCTCCAGCCTCGCACGACGGGCGCCACCTGCGTCAATTTTTTTGAAGAGAGGAGCTGTTGTAGAAGTCGTAAGTTTGGTGTTGCAGAAAAATATACCAAGTGCATTTGACCGCTAGTGAGCGCGTGCCCTCTGCGACCACCGTGTGACCAGGCACGTGCAGTGGCTGTAGCAAACAACAATCCTGCAAAAACAACGAGGAGCAAGAAAATGCCCAGCGCTCGTGAGCGCATCGTCCTGGCGATATCCGAGTTGTAGGTTTGTGCAGTGATGTAGCACAACATTTCCCAGCTCTAATGCTAAAGACGAAAAGACACCCCTATTAGGAGAGCTCAACCAGCCCACCCAATTTCCTAGAAGCCATTATGGATAATTGGGGACATGGCTAAGAGTATGCCAATCCGTCCCAAGAAGACTTCAAGATCCTGGCACCGGTGCCTCGAGTCGATGACGAAGAGCTGGTTGAAGAATAAAATGCTGAGGATCACATTGCATCCACCATTTTCCGCGAAGAAGACAACGACCTTTTCGATGCATATGACACGGAGTACTAGCACCGCTACAAAGGAAATAAACAGTAAAACTGAAACTTAAGTATGTGTCCAGGAATGCCTACCTTCAACAGCTTCGCCATTCAAGTCTTGCATGGAAGTGGAAGCTACCCTGTATATTTTGGTAACGTGTTTCTCGAAATAGCGATAGCATGCTTGCACTGTAAGGCCTTAAGAGGTTGAATGTCTGCGAAAATACTCACTAATTTATACGCCAATTTAATGGCTACACAGGTGTTTTCGCTGGGGGTTCATCCAGACCATTCGCTGTTATTTCGCGCAAGACCTCCAATAGCGGGTCTCCAGGCCCGTGAGGTATCCGGCCACAAATATTTTGTTAGTTTTGAATGGTTTTAACAGTGTTGATAGATCTTTTTCTGGGCCTGGAGCTGGAAGGTGGCACGTTGCAATCAAAAACAAGTGTTTGTGTAGCGCAAAAGGTGTACATCGGCTGAAAATGTTGAACAAGTGTGTTCGTATGATGCTCAACGGTGCCCCTTGAGCGATCGCAGCCAACACGCTCCTTGGAGCATTTTGTGCGCGTCTGCACTTCGGATTATGCAGGATCTCCCAAGTTATAGGGGGCACCAGATTTTTTAGACGTATCTTTCGGCTGTGTCGATTGTATTCGCAGTAACTATGCTAACATATTATTATAAGCGATTTCAAGGCGTTTATGAAGACGTGCATATTATTACCTAACCTGCACCCATTTATCTAAATATTTCCGTGAAATCACATGTTTGCCTAATTTATAAAGTGATTTAAAGTGACCAGACTTGGGCGCCTTTCGTGAGGTTTTTCGTCCACACCCTGTTCTATACTCCTCGAGCTTCGCGATGGCTGCGCCGCCTGCCGCCGCTTTTTCGCGGAGCTTACGGGAGGTCCCCTGCGCAGCTGATAGCGGCTCATACAGTGTTTTGGTTCTCTTTCTCTTCTTTTGTCTTTCCGCGCCCTAAACATCTTGTTATGGTGATGTCTGTAAGCAAATCGTACGTTTAGGGCACTTTAAAAAATAGTTGCGTCCTGATTAGACTTGTTAGAGTGGTCGAACGCCAATAAGAGCTAACCGGGAACGCGGTAGTGCGCGCTTCTTCGCCGATCTTGCGGGCGTCGGCGACGGCAGCGGCATATCACCACTGTCACCTCCGAATATCTAAGGCGCAAGTGAATTCTATTGACGTCTTCTTTAGACCTGATATTGGCATAGTGCGAGGTTGGTTTCGTTTGGCAGCGCGAACTACGAATTCGGACTTGTTTCGAATGTATACCTCGTACAAAATATCATTCGAAGAGGTGATTACCTAATACCCTACAATAACTTTTGCCTTTCATATAAATAGAGGCCACGCGACCATGTTAAGTATATTCCCAGTCTGTGGTTCGTTAAATATGTGCCCACTCCCGCCTGATACCATGGGCCAAGGAGAGTTATTTAAACCACGGAAGAATAAATGGTCTGCCAAATCCGGAAGCAATGCAATAGTTCGTGCGGGAATGAAAAAGCCCTGTGCAGCTTCGCAAATCAAATCCTACGTTCGTCTTACCTTAAGCAAATTATCTTACGTTAACACAAGAAGGGCGTGCGAAGATTTCTCGAACTGTGCGCATACTACCGGCGCTTCGTCGCAAACTTCGCCCGTATTGCAAAGCCGCTCACGCGCTTGACGAAGGATAGCACCCCTGTCAGCTGGGAAAACGACGAAGAAAAACCATTCTGCGAGCTGCAAAAACGCCTGAGAAGCCCGCCCGTGCTCGCTCATTTCGACGAAAACGCCGAAACGGAAATACACACGGACGCCAGTGATATAGGCTTGGGTGCCGTCCTCGTCCAAAAAATTCCCCGCATTTCCCCGAGGGGAAGAATGTGAAAGTGCGAATGCACGAGTTGAATTTGCGCGGTTCGGTAATGTTCGCGACAGAGAGATCACACACACACAACTACAAAGAAAGAAAGATGCATTTATTCACCGACACCTATATGTGTTGTCGTTGTACTTGATTGCTAGAGCGGATCTCAGCTTTGAAATTTCATGTCAGTACTCCTTTAAGCGGGTGCATTAGCCCTTCTCACGCCCGATTCCTGGCCAATCCCCCACGTGGGTACACGCCCGATTCCTGGCCAATCCCCCACGTGGATATGTGCCATGTCAGCGGCCAGGCAGCGCGCGCCCATCTCCCCCCGTTGCCAAGGAAGACGAGGAGATTCCTTGCCAATCCCCCACGTGGGTATGCTATGCGGATATCGCCGGTGGACGCAGGTTCAAGGTCGCTTAAGAAGTGCATTCGCACTTAAAACAAAGCGGCTGCGAAAAGGTAATCGCCTATGCCAGCCGTGGCCTGTCGAAGGAGGAGAAAAACTATTCTGCATCTGCGAAAAAGTGCCTGGAAATTATATGGGCGTTTTCAAAATTTCGCCCATACGTGTATGGAAGACCATTCAAGGTTGTGACAGACCACCACGCGCTGTGTTGGCTCGCCAATTTGAAGGACCCCTCTAGCCGTCTTGGGCGGTGGAGCTTGCGCCTGCAGGAGTTCGACGTTACAGTCGTCTATAAATCCGGCAGGAAACACTCCGACGCCGACTGCCTGTCCCGCGCCCCCGTCGACCCACCAGCACAAGACTCTGATGAAGGTAGCGCGTTCTTCCGAATCGTGGCGGAGAGCGACCTAGCCGCCAGCAGCGTGCCGACCCCAACTTACGCGTCATAATCAACTACCTCAAGGGATGCAACGTCGCCGTACCTAGGACCTTCAAACGCAGCTTACCAGCGTTCAGCCTGAGAAACTTCGTTCTCGTGAAGAAGAATTTCAGCCCCGGAACGAGAACGAATTACCTTCTTGTCATCCCCGCACACCTTCGTGACGAAATTTTGGAAGCGCGCCACGACGACCCGTGTTCCGGACATCTCGGAACAGCCCACACAAACGGAAGAATCAAGGCGAAGTACTACTGGCCCCGCGTTACATCCGACGTCATCCACTACGTTCGGAGCTGGCGTGACTGTCAGCGACGAAAAACGCCACCGACAAGACCCGCCGGACTTCTGCAGCCGATCGCCGTCTCATTGAGGCCCTTCCAACAGATTGGAATGGACCTTCTCGGGCCGTTCCCTACGTCACGATCCCAGAACAAGCGTATTGTCGTAGCGACAGACTACATGACGCGCTACGCAGAGACCGCCGTTCTTCCGAGGGGTACTGCACAAGAAGTCGCCAAGTTCTTTATTAACCAAGTTGTGCTGCGACATCAAGCCCCTGAAGTCATTATCACGGACCGCGGAACGGCCCTCACTGCGGAGCTTTTGCAAGGAATCTTACGCTACAGCAACACAGATCACAGAAGAGCGACGGCATACCACCCCCAAACGAACGGACTTACGGAACGTCTGAACAAGACGATCGCGGATATGCTGTCTATGTACGTCGACGTTGAACATAAGACTTGGGACGAAGTCCTCCCGTATGTCACGTTTGCGTACAACACAGCGACCCAGGAAACTATGCAGATGACACCGTTCGAGCTTGTCTACGGAAGACGGCCGACTACGATGCTCGACGCCATGCTTCCGCACGTAGAAAACGACGACCTCAACGCCGACGTCCAAGGATATCTTCAACGTGCGGAGGAGGCCCGTCAGTTCGCTCGAGTTCGTATAACGGAGCAGCAGCTGGTGGATGCTGGACGCTACAATCTCCGTCGCCGAGACGCCGAGTACCATCCTGGGGATCGTGTATGGGTCTGGACTCCCATCCGACGACGCGGACTCAGTGAGAAACTTCTGCGAGTTTATTTCGGACCCTACCAGATTCTACGACGTGTTGGCCAACGTACCTACGAAGTGATCCCCGATGGTGACTCCGGCATATCACGACGACGTACGCTACCCGAAGTCGTCCACGTGGTTCGCTTAAAACCTTTCTACGGACGATGACGAACTTTTATTTTTATTTTCGGACTGTCGCTTATGTTAGCATCGGGTCGATGCACTCTTAGAGGGGGAGTGTAATGCAGCGAACTATGCATTGGGTTTTGTTTATTTGTGTTTTACTTGTGCTTGTGTTATCTCTGTTTACTTTTGTTATCTCTGTGCCAAGGGAAGCGCGTGTTCCATTTCTTTCTCTGCCGCATGTGTTATCTGTTCTGATAGGGAGAGCATTCCGATCTAACATGAACAGCCCGGAATAATCTTCTTGGATGTACAATGTTCTCGATGCGAATCGACGGTTCGGGAACCACGCGCGCCGAAAGATAAAAAGCCTGCAGAGCAGACGCCGGGGCATTCGATTCCACGACACTCGCCGACACAAGTCACTTTGTTGACCGCTGCTTCGCCGCCTCTGTATTCTTTTGAGTTGTTAGGGGAGCACAAGTTCGCTCCAATAAACGTGTTTCTCATTCAAGACAACTGCATCGTCCTTGTCTTCGCGACATTTGGTAGAGGTGCTGGGTACTAAGCCTTTATGCCCTCTACGACATCTCGAAGCCGCCAAGCCAGTCCAACCAGAGAAAGCCCCCGACTGCAAGGATTGCTACCCGAGTTCGGTCTTCTGCCAGAAGGGCCCAAGAGAAGGAACGCTGCAACCAATACCACGGTGCAAGAAACAACGTCGCCAATCATCCTGCAGCAGCCCCGAGAAACGCCATCGTTCCGGGGAGCCCCCGCTGAAGACCCCGAAGAATGGTTGGAGAAGTTGGAGCGCGTCCGCATCTTCAACAGGTGGGACGACGAAGAAACTTTCCGGCATGTCTTCTTTTACTTAGAAGGTGCTGCTCGAACTTGGTTCGAGAACCATGAGAGCTCTATGACCGACTGGACTCAATTCAAGAGGGAGTTTCTTAAGACCTTCACTACCGTGGTGAGAAAAGAGCGAGCTGCGCTTTTGCTTGAAACTCGAACGCAGCACCCCAACGAAGGAGTCGTGATTTTCGTTGAGGAGATGAAGCGACTTTTTCGTCGTGCGGACCCTGAAATGACCGAGGAAAAGAAGCTCAGGTTTCTAATGCGAGGAGTGAAGCAAGAGCTTTTTGCTTGTCTAGTCCGTAACCCTCCGAAGACAGTGGCCAAATTCGCGTCTGAGGCAGCCACGATGGAGAAGACGCTAGAAATTCGAACGAGGCAGTACGACCGCCCTGTCAACGCGCTGTTCTCGGAGACCATCGGTGCTGCAAATGGAAGCTCTGATAGATTGCGAGAGACCATCCGAGCAGTGGTCAGGGAGGAGCTTCGGAAGCTTTTTCCAACGACGCCGCAACCTCAAGTGGCTTCCCTGACCGACGTAATCCGAGAAGAAGTCCAAAACGCACTGGGAACTTCTACGCCGTCGGAAGCACCCCGCGAACCACAAGCCATGACCTACTCCTCGGCTGTTCGTCAACCCCGCCCTGCTCCAACCCGTCGTCAAGAGGCCGAGCCATACCGCCGTCCAACGCCGCCCGCCCGACGCCCTGTAGACCAATACCAGACGCCAAGGAAGACCGACGTGTGGCGAACGCCCGATAATCGCCCGCTGTGCTACCACTGCGGAGAGGCCGACCACATCTACCGTCGCTGTCCCTACAAGAGGCTCGGTTTGCGAGGGTTCTCCGTCGACGCCCCACGCTCCCGATACGGCCAGCGCCCTGCTGAGATCGAAGAATACCTCTCCAACACCAACCGAGGACCAGCCCGCTTCAACCGTTCACCGTCGCCCTACCCGTCTCAGTCACCGAACCGCCGCAGCACTGCTGACTTCTCACGTGGAAGGTCCCCCAGCCCACGCGGGGGAAACTAAAAGCAGCAACTTCGGGAGGTAAAGTTGCACAACGGCGGAAAAATGAAAACCCTCCAACGACGCAGCGACTCGCTGAAGACCATCATTCACGACATGCCCTCATCCCGACGACCCGACCTAGCCCTAACGAGACTCCTGAACACGACGACAGCTACACGGCGCGACGCGTACCCCACCTGACCAAGACGTCCGTTGAGAAGACGACGACAACGACGATGCACACTGCCCGACCGTCAACACGTACAAGCAGAGATACGACGCCCCGACGAACCCGGAACTCGAAGAAGACTGCATCTGACGTCAAGGTGTCCATCGACGGCTTTGACGTAGTCGCCCTCGTAGACACGGGAGCTGACTATTCGGTAATGAGCGGACCATTTGCGTCTAAACTGAAGAAGTTATGACCAGATGGGACGGTCCGCACATACGCACAGCAGGAGGCCACCTCGTGACGCCAAGTGGAACGTGCACATCGCGCGTCACCATAGACGGCACAACGTACCCTGCGGCGTTCGTCATTCTGCCTAACTGCTCCCGCGACGTAATTCTTGGAATGGACTTTTTGATGGACAACGGTGCAATAATCGATCTGCAGACCAAGTCAATAACTTTTTCCCCCAATCACTCCATGACGCCGGAACCGAACCCCGAACGACGGGCTGCTGTAAGGATTGCCGATGATCATGTCACCCTGCCACCCCGCGCAAGCTTGATGGTCGCAGTCTACTGTGAAGATGCTGCTCCTGACGTCGACGCTATCATAGACACTGATCAAAGGGTGCTTCTCGACCGTGGTGTGTCGGTCGCAAGAGGCATTGCGCGCTTCAAGGAACACCAATCCCACATTTCTGGTTACTAATTTCACCGAGGAGTACCAGCATTTAAACAAGGGAGCTGCAATTGCGTTCCTCGATGAAACGCAAGAAGCAAGTGATGTGATCGCGGTGGCCGACTATGAACGCACACCCGATGACACCTTGAAGCTTCCGTAGCCCTTCGACGTGAATCCGGCGCTACCGCAAGAACAACGGAACAAATTATTGGCTTTGATGCGTCGCTACAGCGAGTGTTTTTCGTCGAGCGCAAAACTACGTCAGACCCCTCTAGCGAAGCACCGAATAATAACCGAAGATGGAGCCCGACCTACCCGACAGTCACCGTAGCGCGTCTCTTCACACGAACGGGAAGCCATCCGGACTCAAGTCGACGACATGCTCAGCGACGACATTATACAGCCATCGAAAAGCCCCTGGGCTGCGCCCGTCGTACTCGTAAAGAAAAAAGACGGCACATTAAGGTTTTGTGTTGACTACCGGCGACTGAACAAAATCACGAAAAAGGACGTGTACCCCCTCCCCCGAATCGACGACGCCCTCGACCACCTCTGCCACGCGAAGTACTTCTCATCGATGGACCTGAAGACCGGCTACTGGCAAATTGAAGTGGACGAGAGAGACCGAGAGAAGACAGCATTTATAACCCCAGACGGCCTATACGAGTTCAAGGTGATGCCGTTTGGGCTGTGCACAGCACCAGCGACGTTTCAAAGAGTCATGGACACTGTGCTAGCTGGCCTTAAGTGGCACACCTGCCTCGTATACCTCGACGACGTAGTGGTATTCGCCCGGACTTTCGACGAACACCTTGCAAGGTTGGAGTCTGTACTCGAGGCCATTCGTACGTCGGGGTTGACGCTGAAGCCTGAAAAGTGCCGTTTCGCATACGGGGAACTCAAGTTCTTGGGCCACGTCGTCAACGCCGCGGGAGTCCTACCTGACCCGGCAAAAACTTCAGCCATTGCGAACTTCCCAAGGCCGAAAGACAAGAAGGGCGTGCGAAGATTTCTCGGGCTGTGCGCATACTACCGGCGCTTCGTCGCAAACTTTGCACGCATTGCAGAGCCACTCACGCGCTTGACGAAAGATAGCACCCCTTTCAGCTGGGAAAACGACAAAGAAAAAGCATTCTGCGAGCTGCAAAAACGCCTGCAAAGCCCGCCCGTGCTCGCTCATTTCGACGAAAATGCCGAAACGGAAATGCACACGGACGCCGGTGATATAGGCTTGGGTGCCGTCCTTGTCCAAAAGCAAAGCGGCTGCGAAAGGGTAATCGCCTATGCCAGCCGTGGTCTGCCGAAGGAGGAGAAAAACTATTCTGCCTCTGAGAAAGAGTGCCTGGCTATTATATGGGCGATTTCAAAATTTCGCCCATACGTGTATGGAAGGCCATTCAAGGTTGTAACAGACCGCCATGCGCTGTGTTGGCTCGCCAATTTGAAGGACCCCTCCGGCCGTCTTGGGCGGTGGAGCTTGCGCCTGCAGGAGTTCGACGTTACAGTCGTTTATAAATCCGGCAGGAAACACTCCGACGCCGACTGCCTGTCCCACGCCCCCGTCGACCCACCACCACAAGACTCTGATGAAGACAGCGCGTTCTTCGGGATCGTGACGGAGAGCGACCTAGCCGCCCAGCAGCGTGCCGACCCCGACTTACGCGTCATAATCGAGTACCTCGAGGGATGCAACGTTGCCGTTCCTAGGACCCTCAAACGCAGCTTACCAGCATTCAGCCTCAGAAACTCCGTCCTCGTGAAGAAGAATTTCTGCCCCGGAACAAGAGCGAATTACCTTCTCGTCATCCCCGCGGACCTTCGTGACGAAATTTTGGAAGCGTGCCACGACGACCCGTCTTCTGGACATCTTGGCACAGCCCACACTATTGGAAAAATCAAGGCGAGGTACTACTGGCCCAGCCTTGCATCCGACGTCACCCACTACGTCCGGAGCTGCCGTGACGCCAGCGACGAAAAACGCCGCCGACAAGACCCGCCGGACTTCTGCAACCGATCGCCGTCCCTTCGAGACCATTTCAACAGATTGGAATGGACCTTTTAGGCCCGTTCCCTACGTCACGATCACAGAACAAGTGGATTGTCGTAGCGACAGACTACATGACGCGCTACGCAGAGACCGCCGCTCTTCCGAGGGGGACTGCACAAGAAGTCGCAAAGTTCTTTATAAGCCAAGTTGTG
This sequence comes from Haemaphysalis longicornis, assembly GCA_013339765.2. Taxonomy (NCBI): domain Eukaryota; kingdom Metazoa; phylum Arthropoda; class Arachnida; order Ixodida; family Ixodidae; genus Haemaphysalis; species Haemaphysalis longicornis. The sequence goes on along the minus strand of JABSTR010003099.1, from coordinate 25,871 downwards.
CTGCGACATGGAGCCCCGGAAGTCCTAATCACCGCCGCGGAACGGCATTTACTGCGGAGCTGATGCAAGGAGTATTACGCTACAGCAACACGGATCACCGAAGAACGACGGCGTACCACCCCCAAACGAACGACTAACAGAACGTCTGAACAAGACAATCGCAGATATGCTGTCAATGTACGTTGACGTTGAACATAAGACTTGGGACGAAGTGCTCCCGTATGTCACGTTTGCGTACAACACGGCTATCCAGGAGACGACGCAGCTGACGCCGTTCGAGCTTGTCTACGGTAGAAGGCCGACTACGATGCTCGACGCCATGCTTCCGCATGTAGAAGACGACGACCTCAACGCCGACGTCCACGGATATCTTCAACGTGCGGAGGAGGCCCGCCAGCTCGCTCGAGTTCGTATAACGGACCAGCAGCTGGTGGATGCGGGCCGCTACAACCTCCGACGCCGAGACGCCGAGTACCAACCCAGGGGATCGTGTGTGGGTTTGGACTCCCATCCGACGACGCTGACTCAGTGAGAAGCTCCTGCGACGGTATTTCGGACCCTACCAGATTCTACGACGTGTTGGCCAACTTACCTACGAGGTGATCCCCGATGGTGATTCCGGAACATCACGACGACGCACGCGGCCCGAAGTCGTCCACGTGGTTCGCTTAAAACCTTTCTACGTTCGATAACGAATTTTATTTTTATTTTTGGACTGTCGCTTATGTTAGCATCGGGTCGATGCACCCTTAGAGGGGGGGTAATGCCGCGAACCATACATTGGGTTTGTTTATTTGTGTTTTGCTTTTACCGCCCGGTTGCGCTGGTCTGTGTTATCTCTGCGCCAAGGGAAGCGCGTGTTTCATTCTTTCTTTCTGTGCCGCATGTGTTATCTGTTCTGATAGGGAGAGCATTCCGATCTAACGTGAACATCCCGGAATAATCTTCTTCCATCTACAATGTTCTCGATGCGAATCGACGGTTCGAGAACCACGCGCGCCGAAAGATAAAAAGCCTGCAGAGCAGACGCCGGGGCATTCGATTCGACGACACTCGCCGACGCAAGTCACTTTGTTGACCGCTGCTTCGCCGCCTCTGTATTCTTTTGAGTTGTTAGGGGAGCACAAGTTCGCTCCAATAAACGTGTTTCTCATTCAAGACAACTGCATCGTCCTTGTCTTCGCGACAATGTGTCACTCATATCGCAAGATTGGAACGGGTACAAAGGAAGGCCGTAAGGTGTATCCACAACAAGTACATTTGCACCGACTCGCCCACTAATCTTTCAAAATCTTGTGGTCTTCCTACGCTACCGACAAGAGCAAAACTGGCACGAGTAAAGTTTATACACAACCTCCTTCATAACCGAAGCCGAATCGATGCATCAAAATACCTCTCTCTAGAAGAATGCAGAGAACACATAAACATGCCTACACCATTACCGAATTCACTTTTAACAACAATTGCTTCAAGCATTCATTTTCCCCCTGTCAACAAGAGAATGGAATAATTGATTGATTGATTGTGGGGTTTAACGCGCCGACGCAACGCAGGCGATGAGGCGCGCTGTAGTGGAGGGCTCCGGATTAATTTTGACCACCTGGGGATCTTTATCGTGCGCCGAAATCTCGTACACACGGGCGTTTTTGCTTTTCGCCTCCATCAGAAAAGCAGCCGCCGCGGCCGGGGATCGAACCCGCGACCTCGTGCTCAGCAGCGCAACGCCTTAGCCACTGAGTCACCGCGGCGGGTAAGAGAATGGAATAGTTCAGATTCCTCTTTTAATTGTGTACTATCATTGTCAGAGTTCACTTTAAAAACCGAGGACACGTTGTGTAAATATTGTTCCAGTTTCTCATCTGTTTCTCTTTTGATGAGCCGTATTACCGTTTTCCAGGGGCTTATTTTTGGTGTATGAAGGTTCCTGTACACTTTTCCGTAAACAATTTTGTTTTTCCGGTTGCAATAACTGGTTCTACGTTTCCGGAGTGTGTGGTGTTTGTTGTGCATAATTGCCAGCGCTCTCATTTTGCCGTGGAACTACCGTTGTATTGTCTGCGTGATAAATAGAACTCTCTTATATGCCGTCTGTAAGTATGTACCCGCTGTTCAGTGTTTGTATGTAATTAACGCAATTTTTAAAAATGTACCTATTGAATTTTCTAAATGCCTCGAGGCCTCTTAAGGCATTCCTGCTACCAGCCCCTGTGTCCTCTAAGACATTGTCCCAAAAATATGCCGCTGTAAAAATGTGAAACTGTAAATGGTGTATTCTGTATACAAGAACTGATGCCCTTCCTTCTGCTTTGGTCTAAAATAAAACTGGCTGTGTCAAAAACAAAAAAAAATTACCTATGCGCACAGCTGCTGGTAATGGGCGCACTATGCTTGTTTCAGCTGCACAGCACTCCACCGCTTTGGAGTTGTATTGCATGACATTGGCTGACTGACGTAAGCGACATTGTCTTGCGGGACCGTGTTTGTCGAGCATACCCCCTGTTTCCCGCAAACGATTACTTGGTACAGTAGTAAAAACAAGCTACGTGCAAATACGGTCAAAAACAAAGCAACGGTGCACAACAGCGCGTTACTGAGTACTGTAGCGCCATCTGGGAGGACTGACGCAAGCAAGGCTGCAAAGCCCAATGACGCACTTCAATGTTGTCTCAATACACGCACTTATGACTTCATTGCTGACGTTAAAAAAAACACATGATTTAGCGGGAGAATAAAAATATTAATTCAACTGTACTGGTTTCGCAGTAAATGCTGCAGCAGTTGCTGAAGGACAAGCGCTGAGGGCACTGAAGAAGCGAAATCTTTCAAATAAAACAAACCTGTATTTTGTATGCATGGCCCTTTTAACCTTAATAAACATTTTCCCCACCAACCAACAACTCCCCAGTATACAATACGCGCGAGCGTGATCTTGAGAATAACAAAAATTATGAAATATAAAAATAAACATTGAGCCTTCGCCATCTGCAATTTTACGGCATTATCAGAAACATCAGAGTTTTGCTCAAGTTCCCTTGGCGCGCATTTTATTTCGAATACACCGCGGTTACTGTCATGGCGCATACACACACAAACTGTGCCGCTTTATACAATACCGTAAGCTCGAATGTACTAAGAAGTAATGTTCCTTTTTTAAAAGGACTGAAGTACTTCTCTACAGTGCAGGATATTGTTTTCAAAAGGACCTATATTACGCTCATGTGACATTTTCTATGTTCTTGTCGCAAAACACCGAGCGCCCGAAAGCACGCTTTCGGCTGTGTGGGAGACGAGCCGCATCATCAGATTGAGAACTGCTTTACCTCTGCGCTGTCGTGGAACTTTGCTAGCGCGAAGCGACAGTACTGTACTTCATGCCATTTGACAGGCGTATGCGATGGGGCGTATGTAGAACATCTGCACGCTACCCAAAGTACTCTCTTTTTCTCTAGAAACTGTGGCTGGAAGGTTGGCAGGGTGTCCGCCGAAGCAATTTGCAGCAAACAAACAAGAACTGAAAGCAAAAACAAACACTCAAAAAAGGTGGCTGATAAATATTGCTATCTCCCACCTTCGCGAACACGTATGCAGACTAAAGCACGCAAGAAGTTTTCTGTGTGGCTGGCTGAAGACTTTCACTTTTATTTTCAGGGGCCAGTTTTTTTTAGTTGGAAACACTCACAAAATGGGGACAAAGGTATAAAAATAACAGCCGATACGGCGCTAGGGCCGCATCGTCTCTTTTTCTGCCTTCGTCACAGTTTTGTGAGCGCTTTAAACACTGAGATGAACAATCACTAACTTGCCCAACTGTCTCTTCTTGGCAGCTTTATAGTCACTAAAAGCCGGTTTTTTGTTACGGCGACCAGGCTCTACATATCGCGGAGTATAGCGTATGTTTTTTGTTGTTGCTCTGAAAGTTTTTGTGTGTGTAGTTATACTGCTCTGATTCAGCCCCAGATTCAATAGGTCAACATCATCATGATCATCACCAGCCTATCTACGCCCACTGCAGGGCCAATGCCTCTCCCAATAATCTCCAATTTCCCCGGTCCTGTCCTAACTGCGATCAATGTATCCCTGCAAACTTCTTGATCTCATCTGCCCATTCAACTTTTTGCCACCCCCTGCAACGATTGCCTTCTATAGGGATCCACTCTAGGATCCTATGGGTAGAGTGGTTAAGATTTTTATTTTAACTTGTCGTTCTCAAGTAAAACAACCTCGTCCTTTACCTATTGAAAATAGCCTGCTACAGTGCCATTTCTGAGAGAAACATCTTTAATCTTTGGCCTGCTTTTGTTACACATACTGCCATAACAAGCCTTTTTCCTAAGCCTAGCTATACTAATTTTAAACTATGCGACCTGTCACGCAGACAATGCAACAAGCGAATCAAATTAAAGTCGCCTAGGCAGCGTCGCAAGCTATATGAAGTATCGGCAACCCAATCCTATAGCGACAACGTAAAGACATTCATCACCCATGGCCTCATTATACAAACCACTGTAAGTTTTGCATTAAAATTGGGCGCAACGTACGACTCTTACTTGCTAAAACAGTTACAGCTGTGAAGATGCCCACAACAGGCTTGGGCGAGCCAAGCAACAAGCTAGGGTGGACTCCCGTCACGCATGGGTATTCACTCTAGATGGCAAGATAGCGCGTCAAATCGTGTTTTATGCATAGGGTGCCACAATACATCCCCGATAAACAACGTTGGTGTGTGGCAAAAGGGAGTACCTGATGGCCAGTACACGGCAAGCCATCTAGCTTATCCGCGTGGAGCAGGAAATCGACAGCTGTTGTTTAACAATGCCAGCAGCAACAACTCTGAGTGTGGTAATTTTGGCTGTCATACCGCTCCGACCAGAGACAACTGCTAGGATCTCTTCTATGGAACGAGTGGGAACAATGGAGGCCGCTTGCAGCGAGGGCTGAAGAGCGATAAGCATGCATTGTGCCTGATATAGTTGGATGACAAACCAGTCGCTTGAGGCGATCGGGGAGCGTTCTCGCGCTCTCGCCCGACGAGCCGTAAGCAGCCTACCTCGCATTGGTAAACTCGAATTCCTCTAAGATAGAGGGTACGGAAGAAGTAATCATTGCTCACTGGAAAGAAAACCCGCGAAGTATGCTAGCTCAAAAAAGGGAGCAGCTTTTGTATCCCCACCTAATTATTTTGCCCCGTTGGGTTCAGTAAAGATTTAAGAAAGAACCAGGCCATGTGCACCGAAAGTTCTCCTTGCATATACAATTTTGTGTGAGGTGAAATGCTGGCTGGCTGCAAATCAGGCTTACGAGGCCACTTGTGTGTTTTCTATGTAAATGTTTTACCCATTCAATTTATTTTGTGATGTGTATTCCTACGACTCTGAAAAACAAATGACGCGTTAGTTTGTACGTGGCCAGTGCCCCCTCTCATTGGTGGTTCAAGCAAAAATGTGTTGTATCTAACAACCCATAAACTCTCAAATACTTACAATGCTTAGGTTAACGGAGGATTTACTAGAGAATAGGAAGCGTGAGTTGTGGTTTCCCAATCCTATGTATTGACGTGGGAGCCGGTAAATGTAGCTGTAGCAAAGTTAATCTTTCTGCTCTTTTAGATGTGATATTATTGTAGCACAAATACATCATGAATTGAAGCAGTGCAGTTGTGTGGCGGTAATTTTTGCATTATGCACCGATATTTATCGCCAGCGTCCTTTGTTGTTCGATGTAAGGCAGTCAAAATTTCATCGTTTATAGTTGCTGCAGGAAGGCTGGTATAGTTGATCTTCCGGTAATATGATTTTTCATAGCGCTGCCCTGTTAGGGTTGCTAAGAAGCAGGGAGGTAGCATTAAGACTAGGTTAGCAGCCATACGTTTGGGTATATTGAACTTCTTATACAACTTCATCGCTTCATATTGTGAAAAACTTCAACGCCTCTATGGAGGAAGGTACAATTGTTTTCCTTGGTGTTTTTATATTTAGGGAGACTTTTAACCAGGCGATTCAGTTCTTTTAAGGAGACAATGGTACTCATTTCAACTTCGTTACACATCTGCAGATAGTGGTAAGTTGTCAGCACGTAGTCAATTTTGCATGTCTCCGTTTCTCCTTAGCGCCAAATAGAAAAAACGGCCGTTTTCCACTGTTCACGAGTTTATATTCTTCAATGAAAATCAATACCTTTCACAATGCCGCCTCCTTCATAGCAAGATGTCGTGTTTTAATGTAGTGACATATATGTTACGTATCAAAAATAAGAAAAATGATTCGTAAATAGACTTTAGAATTACTGCAAGGGAGCGAAGGCGTCCCATTCATCTGCAATTGCATTCCACAACTCGTGATGCGTGCTGCCACAGTCAGTTCTTTGGCCACGGTACATTTTCATTATTACCCAGACATTCTCCATGGGTGTCAGTTCTGCCCCGCAGTGGTGTCTCCTCAGCTGAAGCCACGCGTGCTCCCTCAGGAGAGCGCTCACTGCTCGTGCTGTGTGGGCAGTGCTTCGACCTTGTGAAAACGGAACACCTGTCCACGAATGGGCCATCTAGGACGTAGGGAAAAAAAGTCGTAGTTCCGACGTGGCAGCACTTCGGAGCGGGAGATATTTTTGCGGACTTGCTTGAACGCAAGTTTTCTGTACAGCCAGTAAGTTGGAATAAAATGAGCGCCCGAAAACATGTCGGAAAGATGACCTGTGCCCTTGCGCGAGTAAGGGCATGCCACACGCTGTCGGCCACTTGCTCGGAGCACGGCCCACCGCGCCTGCTCCCGCCACATTAAGAGAAGCGAAGCGCTAAGACCGAGATCGAGAAAACTAACATATATTGACTGGAATGGAACAGGCATGCGCCCTCAGCTATCGCGACAGCAGGCGCTCGGACGGAAGGCGTCGCGCCGATAGTTATCGCGCACTGCTCCCTTGGTCCGATTTATTTTGTGACCGACAGTCATCATCATCATCATCATCATCATCATCACCAGCCTATCTACGCCCACTGCAGGGCAAAGGCCTCTCCCAATATTCTCCAATTACCTCGGTCCTGTGCCAACTGTGACCAATTTCTCCCAGCAAACTTCTTGATCTCATCTGCCCATCTACCTTCTGCCGCCCCCTGCACGCTTGCCTTCTCTAGGGATCCACTCTGTTACCCTTAATGACCAGCGGTTATCTTGCTTCGCATTACATGCCCTGCCCACGTCCATTTCTTCTTCTTAATTTCTACTAATATGTCTTTAACACCAGTTTGCTCTCTGACCCACTCCGCTCTCTTCTTGTCCCTTAATGTTACGCCTATCATTTTCCGCTCCATTGCCCGCTGAGTCGTTCTCAATTTAAGTTAACCCCTCTTGGTGAGCCTCCAACTTTCTGCCCCGAAGCTGAGTACCGGTAAGATGCAGCTGTCATACGCTTTCTTCTTCAGCGACAATGGTAGGCTGCTATTCATTATCTGAGAATGTCTGCCATATGCACCCCACCCCATTCTGATCCTTCTAATTATCTCTGCCTCATGGTTGGGATCTGGGGTCACAACTTGGCCTAAGTAGATATATTCGCTTACCACTTCCACTGCCTCGCCACCTATCTCAAACTGCTGTGCTGTCCCGAGGTTATTGATCATTACTTTAGTTTTCTGCATATTAATTTTCAGGCCCACGGTTCTACTCTGTTCGCCCAGTGCGGAAAGCATGCTTTGCAATTTGTCCCTCGAGTTACTTAGCAAGGCAACGTCATCAGCAAATCTGAGGTTACTGAGGTATTCTCCATTAACCCTTACTCCCACCTGTTCCCAATCCAACGTTCTGAATACTTCTTGTAAGCATGCTGTGAATAACATTGGAGAGATTGTGTCTCCTTGTCTGACACCCTTCCTTATAGGTATTTTACTGCTCTCCCTATGGAGGATGATGGTAGCTGTAGATCCTCTAGTATTCTTACAAAATGCTCATCTACCCCCTGGTTCCGTAATGCCTGAATGACTGCTAGGGTTTCGACCGAGTCAAATGCTTTCTCATAATCTATGAAGGCTATATATAGGGTTCAGTATACTCAGCGCACTTCTCTATCACCTGATTGATCGTGTGAATATGGTCCATTGTTGAATAACCTTTACGAAACCCTGCTTGTTCTTTAGGTTGACTGAAATCTAAGGTTGCAGAGATTCGGTTAGCGATTACCTTGGTAGATACCTTGTAGACGACTGACAGTAAGCTGATCGGCCTGTAATTTTTCAAGTCCTTCATGTCGCCTTTCTTATGAATTAGGATGATGTTCGTGTTTCCAAGTACATGCGTACATGCGTACATGCCGACCGACAGTACATGCGTACAAAAAGAAGCGGATAGGAGCAGGCCGTTTACTGGCGGTCGGACGCGTCAGAGGGCACATAGAGATAACAAGCACCTAAAATAACTAACAAAACAAAAAAACGACATAAGCGTAACTATTAGTTCAATGCTAGTAATGAGCTGAACTCAAAATATGAAGGCAGCTGGCACTAATGCGTAAGACTTCAAGGCAGCAAAACTGTACGCAAGCTTCATGACCACCACGACATTTTAAGTTCACGATTGCAGCCGATTTGCTTCACCTTCGCTTCAGCAACGACCTTTGCTTCATATTTGTTGGCTTAAGTGTTAGCTGGCTTCATTTTTGTAAGTTACATTAACTGCTCGTTAGACAGGGTGTGTGCATGAGCACATTTCACCTGTAACGGTTCAACCGACCGGCGGCTCCAGTTACCGACAGACGTTCCCGCTTCTGACGAGCGGTATCGGCTGGACGCCGGCACCGCTCACACTCACCTTCACCCGGTTTCGCTGAACCGCTTCGGTGTTCTGAGCCCACCTACGTATCTTGGCACGCTCTGTGGCCACGTAGTCCGTGTGGGCTCTTTCGGCTTGTTTCCATTCTCGAGCCCCAGCGCTACAACCCTCAAATCGAGCGGCCTCCTCACCGGGCGTATGGACAACCCGTGGGTGATCCACCAGTGCGTCTAAGCCATCAAACGTCTAAGGCGCACACGACTGACGAACGAAGAGCTGTATATTGTGAGCACGGCACATCGAGTGACGCGACCAGTCTGATTGCTATTTGCTAAATTACGATTTCCTAAAGAGCTTCGCTTCTAAAAAAGCAAAAAGGGGAGAGAATGATATTTCCCGAAAAAGGGAACTTGAAAAAAATATTTCGCCTTTACGTACTGCCCAATGTCACTAAATTTGAAGAAACAGGAATTTTCTTCACGCGGCCAACGGCCATTCACCACAGCCTTCGAATGCTCTTGGTAGGCGCCACTTTTCGCAATGTATTTGCAGTGGTATATAAGAAATAAATCCTGACGAAGATGAATGCTTTTGTACAATGCGGTAATAGGCCCGGGCTAAAGCTGCAAACACTGCAACCGCAGGACATCACCTAAAAAGAGTCACCTAGAAGTGCATAATAAAGAATACGCCACCCATAAGAGAAAATAACACGGCCTTGTAAATCTGTGTTCGTATTTTACTTGAAATGCCAAGCATTCCTGCTCCTTCAGGTATTCTGCTCGAACTAGGTGACTCTTTGAAATCGAGGCTTCGACCGACGCCCCTGGGGTCGGGAATGACATTGAAGTACAATAAAGAAGACGCCGACCACAAGCCGTTCGGTGTGCCGAAACGCCATGGTTTTATTTTCTCTTGTTGTCGGCGTCTTCTTTATTGTACTTCAATGTCATTCCCGACCACAGGGGCGTCGGTCGAAGCCTCGATTTCAAAGAGTCACCTAGTTCGAGCAGAATACCTGAAGGAGTAGGAATGCTTGGCATTTCAAGTAAAATACAAACACAGATTTACAATGCTGTTTCGTCTTGCGATATCAAAGATTTGAACGCATCTGTTCGCTTCGCTGGAACTGTCGTAGAAAGACAATGGTCCTCTGCTGCTCCTTTACGTCTGTACCCCGTCCAACTCTCACCCACTTGCGCCTCTTTCGCTTCTTTCACAATAAACCCAAGTCACGTTTTCTGTAGTCAATTCAACTTTTGAAGCAGTCCGCTGTTCGCGCGCCTTTTAAACGAAACTTTTGTTCCTGTAGAATGTAAAACGCTCTCATGGGTTTAACCTGCTCGCATGCTTCCTCTGATGTTTTGCTTAAAATGTTATTCCCAACAAATTTTATTTCGCTATCATGAAGTCACAGCCATGTATTTGCATTGAAAAGAACACTGAAAATATCTTTTATTGATGTTTTGCAGCAACTATGCCTGATTTTCTCTTCTTTATTAAACCCGGTTGACAAGTGTGATGTGTGTATACAGATCTGGGGGATAGGAAACGTTTTACCTATATAAACTTCTCTTTTTCATTTCAATTTTGTTTTACCTTTTCGCCTGGCTGCTGACTTCAGAGAAAGACACGCATACAGACACATGGACGCAAGTAAATGAATAATTTTTATGTTCAATTAGTATAGCAGAGAATATAGTCTTCAAATAAGCAGCGTGTGAAAACCCCTAGCCTTTGCTCTCGCACTGCTATTACGTAAGAACAATTACGCAGGGGGCGGCTGTTTCTTGTAAATCTTCTATTTTGTTTTTACCTCACATCAGATTGAGATTCCAGCCGTAAAAAGGGTGGAAACTGTAGTACCCCGCACAAGTACAAGAAGAGCCACAGTAGACCTCATTCAGTATCTGGAAGTAGATCTCCTTAATTCGACTAGATCCCCTCTTTTGCACTTTATCTAACAAGTGAGTGTGCAGAAACTTATTCAATCAGTTTTTCGAAGTAACCACTTCATTGCACACTGAAAACCACTTGCTTCTTGAAAAGCACCAGGTTTGTTAGCATTTATAGTAAGGGTAGACGAGTGTTCTCCCAAGGGAGATATGTTGGATACCACAAGCCGGTCTCGGCTTTGCAGTTATAATGAAAGAGAAGAGCCACTGAAATGTTTCTTCCTATGCATATAATTTTATTGAGGCTGTTAATTTTCGTAGAACGTCAGAAAGATATGGAAAGATGTAGCTGGAGCGCTGCTAGCAAAAAAAAAACGCACATGGGGAGCGCTAACTTGAAAGATGTAAAGCAGCACATTTACTGAAGTACATTTTATTCATATTCGGTGAAAGAAACGATACGAATCAAAGTACTGTGTCAAGTACAAAATTGGCGCTTTGTGCACCTATAGAAAAAGCCTCAACGAAGAAAGACATTTTAATATTGCGAAAACCATGGTGAGGTTGCGAAAAGTTTGCAGACGTTTAATCTCGTTTATTACCTTGAATATGTATAAACGTTGGTACCGAAGTGGTCAAGTTTTGGGCACGTGTTGCCTACTACTTCAGGAAGTAGACTGACGAAGCAAGTTTATATAACTGTACATACCGAAATAAATATCTGCTTTGTGGCGGAGTGACATTCCTAGGCATGAATTCGTTAAACCGTCTTCTCTATTAGCTCTGCGCATGCGCTAAAAAAGCCCCACCTAACCACATTACACAAATCAAAGGAATGCAAATTATTTTCGACATTGGGATGCGTATTACGCTTATTTTCTGTGACAGTTGAGTCTTAGCTTGCCCAGGGCGTACCCGCAGTCACTGGTGTATAAGATTGAGGTTAGTACGGAGAATATTTGAGTCTTGGAGCGACTACTTATTCATCATTCTCCAACAGGCTTAAAAAGTAGTTGAATATTAAAAACTGAAATAATGATGCAGCTTGCACTAGCGGAGCAAGACTGGAGAAACAGCGGAGCTGGGGTAAACATGCTTCTTTCGATTTTGTTAAGTGGCTAGGTTAAGTGTTGCAGGGTGAGGACAAGTTTACCTAGATTTAACACGTCTGTGCCGGTTGGTCCCCCTCCCTGACAGCGGATGCCAGGGAGAAGAACTTTTGTCTACCCTAGCTCCGCTGTTTGTCGAGCCTTGCCCCACTAGCGCAAGATGCGCCCCATTTATTGTGTTTCATTATCACGAGAAGGACGACCACGTTTTGATATTGTATAGAAAGGGGTGCGAATAGAGATATGTCCTTGTGATCACACTCTAGTAGGCGCGAAAGACGGCTTCACTAATATAGTATCATATCTGCCATGGCGCATCCTTTAAAGGCGTCGCCTTTTTATTTTATAGTTTTTTGCTAAAAACACTACACCACGCTCAAGCCTAAACATCTCCGTTGTTAAAACAAAAATATTCTCGAACCCCACAATCTATTGTTTTTAGGGGATCGGCCTAAATTATTACTGTTACCTGTGTAATGTTGGCCAAAGCGAAGACGGAACGCACGCAGAGTTTTGCTTGGCTGCGCAAATGGTCCGGAGTGGGAGTGCGCCGTTACGGTCTTGCCCTCCACCATCCTCATTATGTTCATGGCGATGAAAAGCATGATAAACACAGCCTAAGCCGTGACAAAGACGAGGACGTGCCCCTCGCGAGCGCGTGTTCTTTGGATGAGTGCCGTCAGGTATGAGGCACAAGCTCTTTCAAAGCTCCAAACCTTTCACATTTCTTCTGCTGGCCCTGATTAGTTGTTGCAGCGGTACAATATAAATGCAATCAGCTGCGGTCGCACATTGGGCCTATGGCGCTGTGCTGCTGAGCCGAACGATGCGAGGTAAACCCATGTGCAGGGGCTGCTACCCTGATGGAGCCGAAATGGGAAAACGCGAGTGTGTAGAGATGCCGTTGCAAGTTAAAGATCCCCTCGTGACTAATATTATACGGATCCCTCTATAACGGCCCGCCCAGGGATAGCTTTGGCGCGTTAGACCCGCAAAAAGGTAATCACACAATATATAGCTTTATGCGCCTGCATGTCTAAAGCAAATATGTGGGCCGAAATTGCTGTGCGCGTAGAAATACCCCCTATGGTAGTGTTACGTTCTCGACCTAATGAGATCGGACTAAAACTTTCTATCTTCCAGGACTCCCATATCACAGGATAAAAATAAATATAACTGCATCCATCGAACAGACGTGGTAGTTGTCTCATTGCATTGGAAAAACGAATACCTTCGTCTCGTATTGAAACTGTTGAGAAAATATCTTATGACATATACGTATGCGAACAGCTGCACAACTTAGCAGTGTAACAACAAAAAATAACGTGACTCTCCAGAAGATTCGTTATAAAGGTGTAGGAATCAATTTTTATAGTTTTGTTGTAAGCTCGTTTATTTGCTTATGATGGCTCTCTGTGTTGTATCTAGACATGCCGTTTGCATTGCACAATATTTTAAAAGAGACCTTAGTTTAACTTGCTTTTATTTTGTCCACCGCGCCACATGAGGCCTCATGGGCCCACACTAAGAAGGTGCATTGTAGGCGTGGGCGTCGCCCGGTCCGAACTGCGAGTAGCCCTTGTTGTCTAGCTTAATGGCACCTTTTGTGATTTTGGCTTAAGTAGAGGTATACTAACTGCGGATACCAGCGTCGATGCTGGAAGTGTGCGTAAACACGCAGCACAAGGAGGCAGTGCCTGTTCAGCTAGTGAAGGGTAGTGAGTGAAACCGACTACAACGGCACCGTGTTGACAGTGAAGTAAAATGATACAGTTTAACACCTTGTAGATTACGCTACGCTACTGTAGCTGTCTTTTCTTCGTGCAACCCCCGTGCACCAACCGGAGTGGTCTTCATTCAATCGAGTGAACCGAAAGATACGCTATACTCCCAAGGCACTCTCCTCAGAAGAAAGGAATAAACTCACGGTTTTTTCTTGAGTGATAACGGGGTGGCTTATGCCAGTTAGTAAGCTATTAAACAATATCGCGTTTTGTCTTAGTGGTACAACTGTTTCAGTTGCGTCTACCCAGGGTCCCCCTGGCAAACGCCGGGAAAGTGCGATTGCCCATATAAAAAAGGAACGTCTCCCTATTTTGCTTGTACAGTTAGAACCCCATCTAATGAAGTCACCAGGAACCGCTACTTTTTTAATTACGGAACTTCGAAAAATCGGGGCTGTCATTTTACAAGTAGTCCATTCCATCAATCTGATGCCTAAAGGGAGGCGCATGTAAGCAGCTACCATGACATAATAATTGTGGGGTACGGGGCACGTGCCACTCGATCATTTAGCAATGTGTAAAAGTAAGCGCTGCAAATAATAATAAAACGCTAGAGGATGTGCGATAGAACAAATTCATTTCCTGGCGAAAATTCCTGTAATTTTGGGCTGCGTGGGCTTAGTTCAGATTTGAAGGACTGATATTTTGTGGCAGGCCGGCGCGTTCAGCGTGCCCTCGGTTCCTTCGCGTAGTGCCTGAGTATACAATAGCATACAACCCCAGCATAGTGCCTAAGCAAATCAACAGCGTCCATCACCTGGCTGGCGCGGGCACAAGAGCTTTACAGGTCGTGGGTCCTCCGAATCTAATGATACCTCTTTCGCCGGAAACTAACTGAACGATTTCGTTATGGTTCAAACCCTCCCTTGTGTCGGCGTGTGCATTTGCATGGGTGCACAGATAGTCCTGAAAGCTCAGACCTGCTGAGACGAAACTGTTCCCAGCCGACGAAACTGATCCCAGGCACTGGACGGCATTTCTTCTTGCTCATGTTGAGATGTTCTGCGGAAACACCTTCAAAATTGGTGCTTTTTAAATGTGTGTTTCTCGAAATATTTTGTTAAATCGGGAATGGCACAGAATCTGCTTCGTTAGTTGTAGTTTATAAAAACAGGGGGGGGGGGGGGCATGCAAACCTTTCTGGGAATCCGACTTGGTTCAACAGATCGGGGCAATAGTAAACTTGGGCTTCGTTACATCGAGTTCTGATTGTGGTATTAGCAGGGTGAGGTTCTTTTGTGAGATCAGTGCGTGAGAAACAACCGGTACCACTGTGAATACTTCGCCAACACGTGAAAGACTAGACGAACCGCAATATTAGTTAGGGACCAAACTTTTTATTATTCTGCATTTTTATACGTTCCTTTGTGGTCGCGCCTGCTGGCGATGAATTGTCTCAGTGGCATTTAATTAAAAACTTCGAAACATTGCGTGACATTGTAGAATTGGTATGCCTCCCTTTTATAACAGTGCGCTGCCGCTGTGAGTTTCGGTACGGACATGCCTTAAATAACTTTTTACTTGATATCGCAGGATATTTTCTCATTACGATTTGTGCTCTGCTACTTTTCGGAAATTGCTATGCGGTTGGGATACCTGCAATGACGTTCGCTGCAACTTTTCTATCATAGCAAACATGTGCATGTGTGGAGATGTCACAGACAGAAGGTCATGCCCTTATTTACGCGTGCCCTATGTAGCGTGCTTCTACAATATAATGGCTCTTCCCGCAAGGGATAGATTTCGCGAAGTGTCAGATGCATTAAATGGCATTGCTTTTGAAAACTTACCCTTTTGTGCAATATCAAGGTATTTTCACCATGCACACAGGAATCACAATCCGGCATGCAGGGCAAACGTACGCACACTCCCGGAATATATTCTTGGTGCACATAGGTCTGCTCACGAGATTTGAAGGTGAAAGGGTAGCTGTACTTAGAGGTGGCTTGTTTACAACGCACTCGTGTCTACGCCACTTTGCTGCTTTCCTTTTTTGGTCGTTTGCCGCAAATGACAATACGCGTATTTACGCCTACAATCTGCTTGTATCGCTTCGCATCCATTTTTTTTGTTTTCTGGGGCGTCATAGTTCAACAAACAGACCAGTGACACATGCCGCTGGGGTACACCAATTGTGTTCACGTGGCGCATGTTCATATGTCACTTGGATGCGCATCGATTTTACGATATTTCACCGTCTGTAACGTGTGGAAATTCTGGAGTGATTTCCGGAGTGATTTCCGGAGCTACCTGCGTTCAAATACCTGGATGAATTCAATAAACTTTAAAAATCTTTGTTCCACGTCTTCGGCACATGTCGGAACCGGAGATTTAATACAACAATGAATAATAATGATAATGATGATGGTTGGATGGTAATGGCGCAGGGCCAACGGGGGCCCAGATCGCCAAAACATTGGTTATTATGAAGGATGAAGTTCTAAACAATAAAATCACTAAAAGACAATAAGGATGAAAACCAGTAAAAGACAGTAAAACCAGTAA
Organism: Haemaphysalis longicornis; assembly: GCA_013339765.2. Classification (NCBI taxonomy): domain Eukaryota; kingdom Metazoa; phylum Arthropoda; class Arachnida; order Ixodida; family Ixodidae; genus Haemaphysalis; species Haemaphysalis longicornis. The sequence goes on along the minus strand of JABSTR010003099.1, from coordinate 9,819 downwards.
AAGACAATAAGGATGAGTGGTGAAGAAGGCCAGGTTGTGAATATGCGTGGCATAAAATTAGGTCTAAATATTTTGCTTCTGCTAAACATTTAGAACACAATGGACAGAAAATATGGGATCGTCAGAGAGGAAAAGTCTGGGTGTAAGGGGATCTGTAGTCTGTACAGTTGTGGGGAGTGTATCCGACGTGTTGTGTTAAGTGATTTGCATTGATTGAGTATGTGAACTACAGATAAGGCCTCTCTGCACCCGCTACACAGAGGTGTTAAATTTCCCCTGAGCAGATACGAGTGCGTTTGCATGCGTGTGCCCTAACCGTAGCCTAGCAAAGGCAAGTTCTGTGTTTCTTTTGTGTGTGTCCGGGGTGTATGGTCCAATTTCTGGTTTTATTACATGTATTTATTGTATGTGTACCCACTTTAGTGTGTTTGCAAGGTTTTTTGAAGTTGTTTTTTTGTGTGTGACTTTATGTCCATGTATGGTGCTTTTATGTCAACTGTCGCACAAAGTGCAGAAGCCATTTGATCTGCGGTCTCGTTCCCAGCGATACCACACTGACCTGGCAGCCAGCACACGGTCACTTCGAGGTCTAACGCATATAAAGACATAATGGTGCTACTCAGAAGATTGACTGCATGGTTCTTAGACGTTTTTTACGGTGACGATGTCCGTACAACACTTAAGGAATCAGTATAGACTACGGACTGTGGAATTTATATTGGGGGATGTGGTTCATGGCAAATAGCATACCATAAGCCTCAGCAGTGAAGATATTAGTATACACATTCATGGTTTCACCAATAATCAACGTCGGTCCATGTGCACCAAAGGACACAGTGGTGGTAGTTTTTGAGCTGTCAGTATAAAATTTTTCACATTTGTATTTGTGTAGAAGAGACAAGAGGTGTAGCAGGATCGCACTTCTTGGCACTCGGTTTTTGTCGCTATGTATAAAAGGTAAGTCACATGGCATAGGACAAAAATGCAATGGGGGTATAGAATAATTAACAGTTCTTTTCATGGTATCTAACAATATTGCTGTGAGTTCTGGTGCTTCCTATCTAGCTCTGTATAAGAATGGAGAAGAAACAGGTGGAATGTTTAAAAGATGCTTTGATATGGATGTATCCTGAAAGACTGACTTAAAAGGTTGGTTAGGCATTGATGAGACTCTAAACGCATTAAGAAGGTCCATGTACTTTCCCTGACGTTTTAGGGTCGACTTGTTACATTCTACATAGAGTATTTCAACTGGGCTAGTATGGAAAGCCTCACATGCAAGCCGGAGCCCGAGGTGCAGCCCTCAGTCAAGCATTTTCAGGGATGTTTTAGTCGCTGACCCATAGGCAACACTGCCATAGTCCCATCTGGATCCTGTGAGAGCATTACACAGACGTTGAAGGAGTTCTTTGTCAGCACCATAGGATTGGTAGACTATTTTAAGAATGTGTATTGTTTTTATACGTTTTTGTTTGGGCTGTTTTAAGTAAGAGAAAAATCAGAGTTTACAGTCAAATATTAGGCCTAAAAACTTTTGTTCCCCTTTTACAGAAAGTACAACACGTATAACGCAAATATCAGGGTAAACGTGAATCCCGCGCTTCGGGGAGGACACAACAGAAGTCCTTTTTCCAGGGCTCAATTTAAAACCGTTTGTGTCCACCCAGCCAGCAAGTTTTGTTCACCAAAGCTGTATTTGGCATTAATAAATGCAGCCGTTACAAGACTTGAACGATATTTGAACGTCATATATAGACCAGGAAATTGTCGGTGGCAATGCCTTCCGGAGCGAGTTTATCTTAACAATGAATAGTGTACAGCTCAACACACCACCTTGAGGGACGCCATTTTCCTGCACATATACATTGAAAAGTGCACTGCCAACCCTCACTCGAAAGGTTCTGTCTGACATGTAGTTAGCGAGGGTGTTCAGCATGTTGCCGGAGACGGCAAATGACTTGAGGTCACTCAAGTTATGCAAAAGTTGTTATGAATGAAGGCATCTTTGAAATACGATTCCAACGCAACCGGTTGATCGTTGGTAGACCTGCCCGCCCTGAAGCCAACCAGGTATCTCTCGAGAAAACCATTGTATTTTAAGAAGTACATGAGTCTTCTATTGATCATCTTCTCGAGCAGCTTACACTGACAGCTTGTCAGGGTGATGGGACGATAACTTGCTGGAGAGGAGGGGTCCTTGTCGTTCTCTAGAAGGGCCACTAGAATGGCCTCCCTCCAAGACCCTGGAAGGCGGCACGAAAGAAATATTTTGTTGTAGAGGTGAAGGAGTGTTTTAAGCGTCGGCGTGTAAGTGTTTTATCACAGTGTATGTAATGATGTATGCGCCTGGAGCTGAAGGTTTACAGCTACAGAGTGCGATCTTCAGCTCATGAAGTTGGAAGGGGTTCGTTATGAGATGAATTGGACTTATTACTATCTTGAAAGGATTTCTTCTTACAGGATGTTTTTTTATGAAAGTGTTGGTGTAATGTGCTGAACTAGACATATGTTCGAAGTGTTGTGTGAGTGTGTTAGCCTGGTCTTCCAGTGTGTCCCCGGTTGCACTAAGCAAGGAGAGACTGTGTGTTTGTTGACTTTTGAGTTTTCGTATATGGGTTCAGACTTTGTGAGTGTCGGTGTATGAGTGTAAAGATGTGAGGAAGGTGCGCGAACTGTCCCTTCTTGCTAACGGCGCACGCGTTTCCCTAGCGGTTTTGCTAGTTTGAAATGTAGAGGGTTGTTGGGCGTGGGGTACCGGCGAAAGCCACTCCACGCCTTGTTCTGGGCCTCTCGTGCTCGCCCGCAGTACCCGTTCAAACGCGGCCTCCTTGGGTTGCGCGGAGAACTGGAGGCCTGGGGAATAGACTTTTTCTGGCAGGGTCGACCATCTAGGCCATGAGGAGTTGGGCGGATGTGTCTCCACGTAAGTGTGCTATGGATGTGTGCTGTAGATTCGATATATCTGTGAATTTACTACAGTTTGCTTATGATTCATTAAACCTGTTATTGGAAGATGGACTGCATGGGCCCTTACCTATATTGGTTAGTGAAATGGGAAAGTAGTCACTGCCATGTAGGTTCATGCCCACGCCCCACTCAAGACAAGGAAAGAGAACAGCGGAACCAATACCCGAGTCGAGATATGAGTATGTGTTGTGTCCTAAGTTATGCTATGTAGGCTGTTTTTTGTTGGAAGGCGTGCTCCGGAGGGTGTAAGAAACTTCTCTATCAGGTGACCTCGGGCATCCGTTCGGGTGGAGCCCCGAAGAGAGTTGTGTGACTGTGATGATGTATGGTTTGGGTAGCTGGTCAATCAGTGCCTCGACATCAGAGCTCACAAGTCCAAAATAAGGAGAGATGTAAATCAAGCATAGTGTTGTGAACTATAGTGTTGTGAAAAATAGCATAGTGTTGTGAAGCATAGTGTTGTGAAAAATTATCGTACGGATTTCTACAGCCTCAAGGACAGTGTTTAAAGACAGAGGGTGGCATGCTAATGATTTTCGGGTGACAATTGCCACACCGCCCGAAGAGTGCGTGAAGCCAACACTGTCCTTTCTGAATACTAAGTACCTATTAATGAAAATTGTTTATTTTGGAACTGAGACAAGTTTCTGCGAGACACATGATACTTGGCTGCAGCATGTATGCATGCAGCATCTCATACAGATCAGCAGCAAGTATGCAGCATCTCATACATATCAAAACTTTTAAGGAGGCCTCTGCAGTTCCATTGGATGATGTTTTCTGTTCCCATTTTTTATAATTAGGAATGAGTGGTGTGTGTGTGTGTGTGTGTTCATGTGCTGTATTTTGGGGCTTGTACTCTCGGAAAGGCCTTTGTGGGCCTTTCTGGTGGCTTGGACATCGGAGGACGCTCCTCTCGCTGCGTTGCTGGCAGGAATGGCCCGACATCCATCTCCTCGTCAGATGTCGGGGGGTGCCTGACGAACCGGGCTCCCTGGACGTGGCCTGCTTCGGGGGCCCTTCGCTTGAGCCACCACTGCCGAGGGCGTCGGTGGCGCCAGAGGTGGCACTGGCTGTGGTACCCGATGCCGGAACCCGATGTGGGAGCCGATGCGGGAGCCCATGCCATCCCCTCGGAACCCTCTAACGTACTGGAGGACAGGGAGGGCGGAGCGGGTGTGGCATTGGTTTCGACGGATGCGGTTGGCACCACAACCGCTGCTGCCTCAGCAAGCGGTGTTGTGACGGGTTAGGCTGCCTGAGGCAACCCACTGGGGTTGCGCGGGCGGGACCAGGTCAGACTCGCTTAACTGGGTCCCTGTGGACGCAGGACGGTGCTCAGCACCCCTGCTAGCTGCTTCAGCGTACGTCTGCAGGAGGAAACAGGCGAAAGTCTTTGGCGCCTCCGGGAAGGTGATGTTCTCGGTGATCTTGATGTGGATTATATTTTTTTTAAGCTCAAATCTTTCGCACTTTCGGGAGTATGCAGCGTGTTGTCCCTGGCAGTTTGAACAGACGAGATTTTGTGAGGGACAGTTGTCTGAAGATGATCATGAGGTGCACATTTCGCGCATGTTATTCGATCATGGCAGGCGTTAGAGATTTGCCCAAACCGCTGGAATTTAAAACACCGGCACGGGTTGAGGATGTATGGCCTGACGGGGCAATTAATGAACTGTGGAATGTTCGAAATTCAATATTATATTTTTGTTGGGAATTCTTTGTCATCTCGACCAATCATTATACGCCTCACTGCTGTCACACATTAATCTTTAAGTCTTCCAAGAGATCAGTTTCTGTTTTATTCACCACATCCGGCTCAGAGATCACACCCTGGGAGGCATTAAGGCTGCAGTGGGGTGTTACCCTGACTCCCAGATCTGTGATGCGAGTTTGAGTCAAGAGATTTGCAGATTGTTGCTTGTTGTTGGCCTCTACAAGAACTTCTCCGGTTCTAAGTTTTTTGGCTTTCTGGTATTGACCCAAAATACCCTCAAGAATCTTGGAGATCAGAAAGACAGACATGTCCCCAGATTCCATTATCAAAAACCTAGAATAGTTGTCCGGCTTTGGGAAACTCGTGCTTGGCAATGGAGGAAAGAGTACTTTATTGCGGCCCCTTTTAGGGGGCGCTTCGCATTCAGAAAATCTGGATACCATATGCATGTAAAAGAAGCAGGAGACAAAAAGACAGGGGTACTTCATCTGCCTTACTCTGATAGCTGGAGAGGTCCCGGAGCTCCCTGCCTGGCAAACAGACAGGGAGCCAATCCGCCGAAGCTTGACCTCGGCTCCGATGGTCACCGTTTGTGGTTTCTGCCCTTCACCTTAAAATTCCTAGCATTGGTAGATTACAGCGAGAATATTGGGGCTCGGAATCCGTGGTGTTGTCAATACGGTCACCAAAATTACTCATGGTGCCCTGTGATTGGACAACAGTGAAGGTTTTTCAGCTAATCAGCCACAGGAACGCTTTAGGCAACGTGCGTTCACACTTCGAAACCGTGTTGAACACTTCCCTACTCACGCTTAGTTTCTTTGGTTTCCCAATTCGAATGTGTGCCGCTTCACATCAGAAATCTGCAAAAACTCAGCTGACCCCGGTTACAGGGCTGGCTGGAACGTGCTCAGGGTATTGATATTGGGCCAGATATGATTGTATTATGGTATCGTAGACAGAGATAAGCATTTTTTGTTGGAATGGGAATTATGAGTGTGTGGAGGTATTGCCACGCAATGGGCATATTTCTGGTTCCTGTAGCCGATGCGAAAAATTAAGGTTCGTGAGAATCATTGCTTTAAACGTCTTAAACTTAGTTAAACGGCACAAAGTGAGTTAAACGTCTACCATATATGTATTTACATAGCCACAATTCAGACGAAAGTTACCCGCATGGGCATGCGGAGACCATTTATAAAGCCCTGCTACAAGCCCAAATCACCTTAGGAGAAGATGAAAGAGTTCTTTGTTCTTGAGTACCTACTTGGGGGGAAAACTCCTGTATAACGAAGTTCTCGCTCCTAAAAAACCATCTCCCTTTGGTGAGATAGATTGCCGAGTGTGCTGCGAAGAAACTGATGCAGTAAGCCCCCATAAAATTGGCTGCGTATCAGCTCTGTTCTTTGCAAATGTCAGCGAAAGACTACCGTAGACTGGCACCCCTGCTATGTAAAGCCTCCTTTCCTCTTCCTGCTCACTTCTCATACTGTTCCTTTGCTGTCTTGTTCCTCCCGAGATAACATGCTAAAGGTTTGCTCGAGTCTATTTAAATTTAAGGCGTTCTACTGCTCCAAGTGGGGTGCTCTAATGCCAGCGCTGCCGTACCTCGGTGGCAGCTCTTGTGACCAGCAGTGTTTGCACATCCAGGTCCTAGCTGCCCAGCGCATGTTCCCACTGCTCATCACAATTTACAAACTGGAAGGGATCTTGGAGCGTTCCCACATAGAGTGAACAAGTGTGGGGGGGGCGTCACAGAGGAGGCAATTCGGTGAGGATAACCGAGAAGGGTAGATGCGATGCAGTGTGTGCGGTAAGGGAGGGTAATCGTTTGCAGGAGTGGCCTCAGGTGTTCCTGATAGTTGCTGAGCCCTGTATAAGCTAGAAGATAATGGCGGAGGGCGAGGCGGTAATGCACGACGATGACGATGTAGAAAAAAGAGTGTAGGTAGGAATAAAGAGAAGAAGAAACTGCTCGGAACGGTGGCCTCCTGCCTCTCTGCTTCTCTTCGCCCGCCCCTTTCTTAACATTTGGTGCCGAAAACCCCGTGCGGCAACGATTGACTTCAACGCACGACCTCAAGGGCCCGTCTTTCATCTGCTCCGCCCCTTCGCGCTGCGAGTGGGGGAGGAATCGTTTAACGAAGTGGTCCTGGAACGTCACGGCTGGGGGGACGATTAGGTTCAGCCTACCGCGTAATGGAGCGACTTTAAGAGCAAGATTTCTCCGCGAAGAGCCAAGAATACGAGGCTATAAAGGAAGCTCGCTCGTTTGCTCGACGCTGGATGTCAAGACATCGCCAAGCTCACGGGCTTGCAAGATCGACTCATGGCCAACCACGCCGAGCTCTTGAAGATCAGCGAGGAGCTCGAGGCCTTCCTTACGGCGGAGGGGAACAAGACATCGAGTATCAAGCGGCCGAGGAATACAATGATAGGACCCTCGACACGTTGGCGGAGAATTCGATGCAAGATCGACTTTCTTGAACGAGCCGCTCAGAAACGCCCCACATTCACCGGCTGTTAACGAAATGGTCCCGTTCAGACAGGAAAGTGCGGCCACGACCTCGGGACCCTCGGCTTCCGCCGCTGGACGTACCGGTCTTTCGAGGTGAGCTTCAGCTTTGGACGGGTTTCTGGGAGCAGTTCGAGCAAACCATCCACAACAACAACGCTCTGACGCCCACGTCGAAGTTTTATTATCTGCGCCGTTACGTGATGGGGGAGGCGGCTGCAGCAATCGCAGGCTTACCGACCAAAGACGCCTGTTATGCGGATGCTATAGAAATCCTCAAGCAGCGATACGGGAACAAGCGAAGGATTCAGCAGCATCATCTTTCCGCACTGAGGAATCTGTCGCCTGGTAAAATCGTCTGCTGACATACGGGGGCTCAGGCAGCTCTACGATGCGGTGCAGCTGCATAGCCGTTTGCTTGAACTCTCTGAAGGTGCCCACCTGCAGCTTCTCTGCCATGCTCGTAGATATATTGCAGCACGCGCTCCCACACGATATTGTGCTGAATTTTACTAAAGAGAAGCGGCATCGAGAGCTGACCTCCTCCCCAGGGTACGGCCCTCCTCCAGCCAATTCATCGGGAGAGCTGAACCCTTCCCCAGCAGACGAGGCACTCCCAGCCCGTCATTGGCAGTGACAGCTGACGCGGACGATGAACTGAAAGAGCTGCTCACCTTTGTGAGGATGGAGCTAGAGAGCCGCGAGCAGTGCTGCGAGTTGCCCCAGCGACAAGTTGCTGGCAACCGACCAGAGAAGCAGCGAAGTTGCCCCTTCACTGCGTCGGCATTACACGTCACTGCCCGCAAAGACCGAAAGGAGGAGTGCTTCTTTTGCCATTCCCAGAAGCACAGCTCGCGTTCATGCACCGCCGACCTCTCGCTGGCTACTAAGAAAGAGCATCTCGCAAGGGACAGAAGATGTTTTAGGTGCACGACCAAGGGTCACCAAGCGAGAAACTGCAGGGCCAGATTGAGTTGCGCGTCGTGCCACGGGAGGCATGCAACCACCACGTGCGACCCTTCGTTCAAGGCAATAATGCAACCGAGGGTGCACCGGAACAACGGTCTGCGTATCGGCCCCGGTTCAAGCGTCTGGAGAGAGCAGCAACGAACAGTCGAACGATCGTTCTAAAGACAATGGGGTGTACCTTCAGACGTTCCGAGCATGGTTGAGCCACGACGGGAGGAGCCGACTCGTTCGAGGTATACTCGACGGCGGAAGCCAGAGGTCGTTCATCACCGAAGACCTCGCAACCAAGCTGCGTTTGAAGGTTGTGAACGAGACGACGGTCGCATTCAACCACGTTCGGCAATGCTTCTACTTCGTGTGCGCAGAAGCGAAAAGTCGTTCAAGTTCCCCTTCGGAGCCAACACGCTACAGATGTCCACTCCATCGAAGCGATAGTGGTACCTGTCATCTGCCAAGATGTATCAGCACCATCAGCTGATATCTCTTTCGTAGAAGATCTGCGAAGGCAGGGCAAGGTCTTTTGCTGACCAGCAGATGTTCATAGGAGTAGATTCAGAGCCGGCCTCGGTCTGCTCATTGGATCCGACTACCTTTGGCGTTTGCTAACGGGAGAAGTTATTCGGAGCCCGGATATCGAAGGCCTGGCGGCGATAAACACTATTTTTGGGTGGACGCTTCAAGGTCCGTCTCGGCAGAAGGCATTCCTAGATGGGGGAACTCACCTCATGGTCTGCGTTCTGAGGGTGAGCAGCGTCACGGAGGACGAATCCGCGTCAGAGCTCTTGCAGGCTTTCTGGCAACTGGAATCAATGGGCATAGCGGACTCGAGCGAACAATCTACTGATTGCCTGGTACAGTTTAAACAAACAATTCAGAAGAACAACGGAAGGTACACTGTTGCACTCCCTGGAAAGAAGGCTGGAAGAATTCCTTGACGGACAATCGTGACATCGCACTGAACCGGCTGCAGAGATTAGTAAAGCGACTTTCTCACCAAGAAGGGCTGCTACAGAGGTACGACACAGTGATCAGGCAGTACTTGTTGCTCAACCATGCTGAAGTCGTACCCAAAGTAGTTCCTGACGATCGGGTGGTTTACTACATGCCGCATCGCGAGGTCGTGCGCGAGGAGTCGCTGACAACCAAGCTGCGAGTTGTTTTGACGCGTCCTCGCATTCACAAGGTGTACCATCCCTCAATGACTGTTTCGACGAAGGAACGAACCTTAACCCAGAGTTACTTGAGGTTCTGCTGCGGTTCTAGTGGTATCCCATAGCTATAAACTCGGACAAGAAAATGCATTCCTTCAAATCGAAGTGCAAGAAAACGGATCGGGACGCTTTCAGATTTCTCTGGTTTGAGAACATTCCCACCAGTTCCACGGAAAGATGGTCGAATGGAGAATGACGAGAGTGCCATTCGGTCAACCTCTACTCCTTTTCTGCTCATGGCCACTATCCACCATCATCTGGATACGGTGAGCGAGGACGACCATGACTTCGCCAGAAAACTGAAGAAGTCGTTTTACGTGGATGACTTACTCATAGGAGCGGACCAATACAACGAAGGATGGACGTTTACGAGAGATCGAAATCTATAATGAGTAAAGCTGCTATGAATCTTCGTAAATGGAAAAGTAACAAGCAGCTTC